>NFZR01000015.1:600000-769536 GCA_002165215.1 Fusarium pininemorale
CAGGTTTCTTCGCTCTGCAATCTGGTATTGAGCTTCAGGTATCCGCTCAGCAAATACACTCTATTCTCATTCATAACTATGTCCCTTAGAGTTCTGAGGATTCTATACTAAGTATCAGCACGTTGAGCACAAGTTGCGACGAGAGACTATGAGTGACAGAGCAATAGTCTGTTGTTTTCAATTTGGGTATCTGTCAATCTGATCTGTGCTAATTTGGGGGGTATTGTTGAGTATCATCAATCTCAAATCTCATCTCCATGCGCCATTTTCACCATGTAAATCCTTGAACGAATGTTCCATACGCCGCTTTCTATGTCCTCCATATAAGCAGCCTCCCAGTCAATCCAGTCTCAACTCCAGTATGAAACTCCAAAATGTTATTCCCATGTACGCCTTACCTTCACTCCATTTCGTCGTCGTCTCCCAAGAGCTCCACGAGTTCATGGTATTCAGCATCCACGTCGTCCTCATTGTCGTCGGTGTCGACATCCTCGTCACCGTTGCCCTGGTCATTGGCAGTTTCCTGCTGGGTGTCCTCATCCGTGACTCCTTGCTTCTGCCAGTGCTGCTCCCAGACATGGAGGTCAGCTCGGATCTGTTTCTGGAGTTCGAGTTTCGTCTCCTTGAGACCACTGTCGGCTGGGCTGTTGTCAACCAGGCTGTCAACCAGATCGTTCAATCGATCTTTCAACCTAGCAATAACTTCGCCAGCAATCCGACCCAGTTCAAATTTGCCCTCACGCTTCTTTTCCTCAAGCTTCAAAGCGAGACAGTCCATCATCTGGGAGCACATGGCGTCGCTGCTGTACTCAATGCTTGATACGTTGTGCGCTCGTCGTTTCTCATACGAGCGACGTCCAGCTATCGTCGCTAGTCAGCCATGTTCTACAGCTCATTGGACCATGCTATCTGGGATGACTTACTTATCAATAGACCAGCTTCGAAGATTGGGTCAAATTCTCCCTTCAAGAAGTCCTTGGCATCCATGGTGACCTTGGATGCTTCGCTGATCAGTTTGTCAACGCGGGTCTTAATATCCGCAATACCCAAGCGCTCAATACTAGACATCATCGTGGTGAAGTCACTGAATATGAGCTCCAGGCCTGGGAACTTTTGTCTGATGACCTGTTGGATGTTCTTCGCGTAAGGGGCCCAACCCTTTCGGAAAGCAGCGGCGATGGAATTTCCGATGTGCTGTAGTTTGCGGTTCATCTCCTCGTAACATTCTTTGCAAATAGCCTTGAGTACTGGAGAAGACCTGTGAAACATGGTGAGTTAAGGCCGTAGAGACTACAAGGTAAATACTTACATGTCTTCGATCCAACTGTACGTCATGGGGCGTTGTCCTTTGGAAGTGTAGGTTTCACCGCCGCGCTTCATGATGGCACCATAAGTGCTCCAAGGCATGAAGCCGCTATTCTCATCGCTGGGGTCAGAACGTGACCAGCTGGTTGCAATTCGGCTGGACTCAGTTCGGAATCTGCGCTCGGCCATCTTTCGATTCGCAAGGGGGTTGAGCGCGTCAATCTTGACAGTCTCGGCGGAGATCAGCAGGCTAAGTGACTGGCTAAAAGTTAGTGACACAAAACATGCATGTAAAATAGCTTCAGGTAGTAGGTGTTACAAACTTACAGCAGCAATGTTCTGATGGACATGACCCAGGGCGTTCTGGACTTCGGCATGAGTGACGCAAAATTCTGCATCCTGGTCATTCTCGTTGGAGTAGATTCTCATCATGTCCATGAGATTGTGGTACTTGCTAAGCATATTGTCCAGGTGCTTCTCGCGCTTGCTTGAAGTTGCTCTAAGCAACCATCTCTGTGCCGCTGGGACCCCAGTAGCTTCCATTGTTGGATATCCTTTCACTGGAGTAGGTTCGTCTGCGAGTTTCCAAAACGCTTCGGTAGAGACAGGGAACATGGGAAGCACATGGTGGCCATGATCAGTGCGATTGAGCTCCCTCTGTCGAGCATCGTAGTCTTCCTGAATCTGTGCCTGGACAACGCGGTTCCGTTCCTCGATAGCTCGCTGGTGCAGCCAGTTGTCGACGTCGAAGATGTCTTGACTGAGTTTTTGCGCTCGGGCCCGGGCCTTCTCGCGTGTCCTCGCCTTTTCTTTGACGTCTTTGGATGCCTTGTTGACCCGTTCTTGGAGTTTCTCAATATTCTTGCGGCTCGTTTCTGGATCATCTAAAGTGTCATGTCAGTATTGGCTTTCATTTAGATGACTATCATACCTCGAGCCGGGTTCTTCTGGTTCTTTGTGGCTTTGTTGTATGCTTCTATTGCCTTCTTTTCCTCGGTCTTTGCCTTTTTGATACTAGCGGTAGCACCTTTGATCCCTTTCTGGATCTTGGTCATTTCATTCATGAGTTTCTTCAGCTGCTTCTTGTTGTCCCTGACTTCTGTATCATCATGCTCCGTGAGGAAGTCCGTAATATATTTGTCCACGGAAAGCTGATCCGTCTTCGACAGTACGACTCCAAAGCCATGGCCATCAAACTTTCCTCGAATCTTCATCTGAGCTTCATCAAACCCGCTCTGCATGAGAACCTGGCCTTGGTTCTCATCCGTAGCTCTGATGATAGGGCTGACTACCAGACGCACATCAAGAAGGTGGGAATAGTTCTTGGCAATCTCAGATCGGCTGGCGGTTGAGTCACTGCATCCTGGTAGGTCGACGAGTGTCATTCCCGACTCCAGAATATCAGATTTGACAAACATATGAACATCCTTGACCAACGGCCAAACGGCAAACATTCGATCGGACCCAAACTTCGATGGCTTGGAAGTCATGAATGGCTTCACTTGAGCTCGGAGGTCCTCCAAGGTTTCGTTTTTGAACTCGATCATGCCTTGGCGCAAGAAATGATGGGCTCTGGGGTTCCTTTCCAGAATTCGCTGTACCAAAGGCATGTAAGAGTCGACGTTTCCTTTCCGCTTGACGTTACCTTCAAGATCGGCTCGGTCGAGACTCCAGACAGCCTTGATCTTGGCCATCTCATACTTGATGCGGTAGTCAATCGTGTCCTTCGCTTCGGCTTCTTCGTCCGGGTCAGCGTTGTTGTTTGGAGCTTCGCGATCAAAAAGGGCCTTGATGTCTTTCAGTACAGACTCCAACATCTTCTCGATGTCGCTGATGCTTTGGAAGGTGATCTTTGCACGAAACAAATGTTCCGGTGTATCGTCCCAGTTCCAGGAAACTTTGGCAACGGTAGCGGTGGCGGCTCCTTGGTGTCCCGATGGGAACAGCTCTGGGATCACGAGGAGTGAGTCTAGGAAAGAGGATTTCCCCGCTCCAGTAGGACCCTCAACGCCAATGAGAATCTCGAGGTTCTGGTGTTGTTTGCGAAGTGCGGCTGCAGGCGTGTCAGTAAGTATAATCGAGTGACAACTTTGACCTGCGGATAATTACCATGTTCGTTCAACCATCGCTCGATCAGCGCTTGCCCAACTATCGTGGGGTTCTTTGCAGTACTGTCTTGCTGGAGTTGATGAAGGGTGGATTCTAAAGTCTTGCGAACGGCGGTAGCACCATGTTCAGCGATCTTTAATGCGTCCTCCTTCAGCTTCAATCGTTCGACATCTCCCGAGGCCTCACAAGTTGTCCAAGGGAACACTGGCTTCACCGGTACGACAGCGTTGGCCTCAACTGCCTGGCGCTTGGGTGGACCACCTTCGACCTCCGACTCAGCGTCAGTGTCTCGTTCACGCTTTACGCTCGTGAGAGCAGCAAATGACCACCTTGACATGCTGCTCGAGGTAGAGGGATGATGGACGTCTGCAAGAAATATCGTGAGTAGTCTGATATGCAAAGACGGAAATGATGGGAATGTTTAGGATGCAACGTATGGAAGACGAAGAGGGAGAGGAGGAACTTCTGGTGAAGAGTAGGCGAACTGCGATGGAGGGATGAGAGTGTGGTAGATGAAAGAAAGAATAGGATGAATGATGTGATGGGGAAGACGAGATGTAGAGGATGAGGCACGTAAGAATAATAGATAGAAAGAGTAGGTATAGCTCGATAATCTCAAATAACGTACCTATCAAGATGAAGTATACTGTTGATTGAGCTCTATGCCGCGAGCGAAGTTATGTGTTGTGTTGAGATGAAGTTGGGAAGAGATGAGAATGATGGGTGGGAATGCACTAGAATGAAGAGATGGTCTGGTCGGTCGAAAAGAACCAGGAGTAAGAAGGGTTGAGGAGGGAAAGCCTTGAGCTGAGCTTGTGAATAATTGTGGTCCTCGAATTGCTATTGTTGTGCAGACTAGGCCACCCTCCGATCCTCCAATACCCAGAATAGGCACAATGGCCAAGGCATTCCTGGGTCACGGAAGAAAATCGCCAGCCCACAGGGTCAGCTAAGTTTTGTTATCCTGCCTAATGTATTTATTCACTTGATAGCCTTGTCATTCAAATCCACAGGTACCAATTGTACATGCAGCCACCGAGCTCATATTGTATGTTATCCGATAGCTATCCTTTTTCTTTATCTTAATTGCATCCTTGGATAAGGCACTGACAGAAATGATTGTCAAGATACCTGCAGACTCACACCTCCTGCAACGATGCACTGAACAGCCGAGGCATCAGCACTAGGCGCAGAAAATGTTGGATAGAGTCCGCTTTAAGACACCTTGAGCACGATATGGCCGAGAGTTATTTGGCTTCAATGTAAGTAAGGGAAAGTGCTGTTTGATACTGACACTTCACCATATGCACAACGGGGCAAACAGTAAAAAGATGCACATACAATACCAGGTATTCACCGTTGCCCCCCTTTCAACAGTAATTAACCTGCTTCAATTAATCTAGAGGTAGAAAGATTGAAGAGTAATAAAATACAAACGACTCCGTTAATGTGCCTGGTATCATTGGTCATTAGAACGGGTACCTGCTTCTAAGTCTCAGGTTTAACAGCGGCATATGCAGCCAGGCGATAGGTCTATTGATGGCCACGTCGTAGCCTGGGATTAGGACGTTGAGAAACAGGACACCCGCAGCAAACTCTGTTCATTTATTAGCTCATCTTCGGCACTTCACTTGTTCTTCACGGCCAAAAAAGACTGTTGATGCACCAAAAGAAGGACATACAACACCAGGTATTCGCTGGTCGTCACCGACCCAACTACTAATCCGGCACTTCGTGGCTTGACTCTGGGGGAGCGAACGGGACCCCGTATTTTCCACGAGCTATGGTCGTATGTGCCCATCAACTCACGATGTCCAACTCAAAAATCCATGGTGTTGTGGCTGAAGTGGGCTCGCTTATCTGACCCACCTCATAATTCCTGGGCCAATCGCCACCCGACAAACGCCAACCTCAACGACCATTGTTGGTTGCTCTACCCTTTTGTTTCACGCATTACCGCCCATAATCGTGTCTGCCCTCATAAATCTGTGCTGCCGTCGGTACACGCTTCCTCCCTAGCGTCACCAAGCACCAAAGATCGTCTTATTTCAGCATGCGCTGAATTCGCTCCCATAGAAAGAGCCTCCTCTTGATCTAGGTATATGAAGCTGTCGATCGAAAAGGGTTGGACTGGTGTAGGAGGTGAGAGGCTGTAGAAACGAGTCATATGCAGCGCAGCTCATTGATGGGATGGCACTCGACGTCCCTGTTTTTTCGATAATAAGTACAGTACATATTACAAATGCCTTTTCCAGATTTTCATCCATCAACGACGTCCAAAGCCCGCTTCTTTCCACTCCAGCACATGGACAACTTCATAAATGGCTACCTCCATGCCTCGCGGATATCGCTCCACCACAGAATATCGTTTCAGTGAAGAACAAGCCGATGCCATTATTCGCATTGCCACCTACCATCGCAAAGACTTCGGCCTCTCCGTGATCTGGTTCTCGCCCATTGAACACATCAATATTCGTCAGTCGATAGCAACACCCTTCCAGCGGGCTTCTAATGTGGGACTTGGCTCCCTCGATCGGCTGCCACTGGAACTCCTACATGATACGTTGGTCCGCCTTGATGTGCATTCTCTGTTCAAGTTTCGACAAACGAATCTTCGATCGCGACAGACGGTAGACTCTCTCAAGCAGTATCACATGATTGTCTTGCACGGACTGAATCTTCTTTGCGCCTTGTTAAGAACACGACTCGCCGTTGACATTTCTCTACTTGACTTTTACAACGCCCTATGCCTCGAGTCTTGTAGTCTTTGTGGCGAGTTTGGGGGGGTAAAGTCTCTCTTAACATGGGAGCGATGCTGTTTCAAGTGCCTCAAGGAGGCTCCCGAGACTCAAGTACAAAGTCTTTCCGCTGCCCGGAAGGAATTCCACTTGACAAAGGCTGAATTGAGTCAACTGAAGTCATTCAAAACGTTACCGGGCACATATTCGATGGAGAAATCCGTGTATAAATCTCGCATTGCGATCGTGTCTCGCCTTCAGGCCACTTTGATTTCCAGACAGCAATCCCAAACAACGATGCAAGCCCAGTCAGCGAGGTCCGAACGAAACAGAAAATTCAACTTTATGGGGTCATGCGCACTTCCTTATTATGATAAAGTAACCGGCAACGTCGAATACGGAATTTCGTGTGCCGGGTGTCAACTTGCTCTCGAAAAGGACATCATCGGCAGCAGGGGCGAGAAATGGGCGTTCGAGGCTCGAGACAAGTTATATGCTCGAGATGGGTTTTTGGAGCATTTTCGATGGTGCGAACAGGCACAGCTGCTGTGGAAATCAAGCTGCGAAGGTAAAAACAGGCCAGCAGAGCTGCCAGAGGCTGCTCGAAGACGCGGTTACTTCAATGGGAGGGTATAAGGGATATGAAACAGTAGTTTGCCAAAACTTAACCTATTCTTTAGTGATCGGATGGTATCCGGTTTTAGTCACCTGGCGTACTCAACACTAGATGGACTCCACTTCCTTTTCGCAGCCACACGTATATTTGATAAACTCGACCGTGTACAGTTTGTGGAGCTGGTATAGGTGATAAAGCCAATTCTGGCTCTGTTTTGACAAGATTTCATACTCCGTGATATATAACCCCCTCAAACACTCTCCTTTGGCACTGGTTCTTCTTCTGGGTTGTTCTCAACGGCTGAAGATCTCTTGGGGGCTAATTTTTCATCTGCCCACAGTGGCTGGTCATCAAAGCTGAACTTGAGTATTTCTGGACGTGAATAATGACCAGCAGCATCAACCCAAACCTTGACCTGTCCAAGCTGCGACAGGTCCACCTCGGCCTTGACAAGCTTCTCTTCAGCACCAGTATGCGGCCCAGCAAGAAATGAGCAAAACGGATGAATGACAGCGGACCAGCCTCCGCCCGCCTTGACAAACTCCTGCTTGCCTAGATTCTTCTCCATCCACTCGAGGCAAGTATCGTCAACATAGTTTGACGCAGTGATGACAAAGACCTGAGCTGTGAGGGCATGTGCTTTCATCAAAGCCTCGATTTGAGAATCAGCCACGGCTTCGAAGCCAGCCATGGTTGACAAGGCTGGCCAGGCACCAGCGTGAATATGTTCGTGCTGAGTGATGAGAGCTTGGCGCGCGCCGTTCATGGTATGTTCCCAACAGCAAAGACCGCCTAGGTTGAAAGGCCGTCCTGAAGCTGCCAGCTTGTATGTTCGTAGCGTATGGCCACCACCTTGCGCCCAAACAGAGCGTTCGACATATGTTGGCTGTAGCTTGCGATGCACGCCTAGCAGAGTGCCATTTTCATCGATATTGACTTGGGAATTGAAGAGAGTGTAACCTTGAGAAATGCGCTCTGAAACACCGAGGCTGATGGCTATACCAGTGCGACGGCAGGCAGCTGAGATACGTGCGATTTCGTCGCCGTCTTGAACAACGACACTCTCATCGGCATATTTGGCAAGGGCCCCTACTTGCTGGAGGGGCGGATAGCACTCAATCCAATACTTGGCCATGTCAGTCGTGCCACTACAGCATCCAGGCCTATTAATAGAGGACGTACCGGATATCCAGGAATAAACGTCTCGGGGAAGACCAAGAGCTCAATGTTCTCCTTGCCCGCTTGCTCAATCAAGTCGATAACCTTGTCAGTAGTAGCGGCCTTATTCATAAACACAGGCGCGGCGTGTACCGCTGCGACGACGACTTTGTAATCCATGGGATTCTAGGGACTCGCTGTGTTAAATGATGAACTACATAGAACGAGCGCTGCCAGTTGGGAGTTAATAGCGAGAGGAAGAATTCCAGAGTTTCAATGAATGAGATGGCAACGAGGGGTCATAGGATGTATTCACGGAATATTTCCGCGTTGCTAGCCAGTGAAGTGCCCCATGAACGTATGATAAGCATTGCTGCAGGGGATGATTACGGATCTACAATTGGGTTGCAACGGCTGGGTTGCAGGCTTATGAACCCCACGTTCTGGGAATAGTCACACCTATGGGCGAGGGTTGGCTTAAGGAGGATAGTTACTAAGTTCTCTATGCCAATTTAAGCTCTCAGCTATAAGCACCGACTGATCCAAATTTAGAGTAATATACTGAGTATAACCAAGTCGTTTTATTGCATAGAAATGACACCCCAAGTCTGCTTTCCTCCTCTTGGCCTCAACATGCCAGATGCCACCTGCACACTACTAAACCACCTTCGCGGCACTAAATCAACGACGTATCCTTTCAAGTCGAGTATGAAAAGCGCTTATGGTGATGCCCTCAGAGGTACCGTTCGCCGAAAGATCGATGACGAACTCGTCGATAGACACGCCTCCGTACGTGACCGAATCTACGGCGAACCAGCTAGCACAGTACGAACTCGACGGCGAGGCAGCGTCAATGATCTCGTAGACCGCTCGCCAGCTCTCAAGTCTAGTCTTTCCGTCTGTTTGAGCATGCAGCCCCGTCGGGTACAATCTCATGCTGACATTCCCTGAGCCAGTCGACGACTCTGAGACCATCAGTCGGATCGAATCAAACATATCACGGCCATCGACAAGCCAAGACGTGACACCGAGTCCTGGTAGACTGTCCTGCACAGCTAATGTCATGGCGTTTCTTTCGTCCCCGTAGCGGCCACTGTAACTTTGCCTTGCTTGTCGTTTAGCAGCTTGCTCCAAAGCAGGAACTAGCTTTGAAACAATCGCAGCTGGGATCATTCCCACGACTTCCGGAGCGTCGGTTCCGGCAGCCAGAACAGTGAAACCGATGCCCCAATCTGGCAGCAAAGCCATCAGACTGCTGTACATCCCCAGCTGACCACCCTTGGTGTACATCCAACTAGTTTTGCTGGCGGATGGAACACGAGCAATCTCCCATGGCGCGCCAACTGCAACCTGTGGATCGGCAGTGAAACTGACTGGTTTCATCCATCGCCGGGTTTGGGAGGGCGATAACATCTCATACGTCAAGATAGACTGCCCGATTTTGCGTAAGTCCGCGATCGACGAGTATATTCCAGCTGCTGGTCCCTCATCCCGCGTGTCAACATCATACCAAGAGCTGCTTGGACTGTTAGGTATGATAGACATGTCGGTGTTGGCTGGCTTTGCATAGCTTGTAGAAGTCAAGCCGAGAGGAAAGATGAGTTGGCGGGATAGAATATCAGGATACGTCGTTCCAGTTATATTCTCAAGCGCATAAGCCATGATCTGGTAGCCAATGTTGGAGTATATAGGGGTTGAAAAGGCCGCTTCGACTGGGTGACGGGTCCGTATGGCGTCAAAGAAGGCTATTGATAGGTGTCAGCATTATGAGAGATATTGGACGAGAGCTACATACAAGTACGATTGCAAGGATACAAGACGCTTTTCCCACAATAAGCGAAGTCAACTGGCCGAACTGGCGGGAACCCCAACCGCTCTAGTTGGTGGTCCGCTGAAGCAGGGCTCGGAAAGTCTCGCGGTATGCCAGCCATATGCGATGCAAGGGCGCCGATGGTTATAGCCTCCCAGTCCACATATTGGAGAGCAGAGGCTGGCTCATTGCCAGAGTTTCTGAGATTTGCAGAAAACTCTGCCAGCTCAGGAACATAACGCGTAACGGGCTGGTTGAATGACACGTCTCCAACTTCAAGTAGGTAGACATAGGCTGTGAGCAATTTCGAAATGCTTCCTATGCGATAAACCGTCGTATCATTGACGACTTGGACGCCGTGTCCATGGTATACAGCTGAGTGATGATAACCGAAAAGGGGTCGTTCGTCTGCCGCTGGATAGATGTCAATGGAGAAAGATGTGTTCCGGAAGTCTATATCAAGGCTTTGAACAAGATGCTGAATTTCTGATAGGGTATTTTTAATGGAAACCTCGTCACCCAGAGCTGTTGGAACGGGCAAATCTGGTCCAAAAAGGGGACAAGGGCTCAGAGCCTGTACTGGTGCTGTGCCAAAGCCCAAGAAGGCTGCTGATATAGCTGTTCCTAGAATTTGGATACGCATTTTGATATAACTATACAGATCTCGACGGTCGCTCTGAGTCCCTGTAGTAATTTCATTCGAGACTGAGTATAGAGTGGTTCTTATATATAGATAGTACCGTCTTGGCAGTTCCCTCAAACCTGGACAAAAGTTGGATTTCTGAGGGCAGCCGAATCTCCTTCTAATGACCGTCTATATTCCGTTTAGAGACTTCTTATCTACCGCTTGATGTCCGTATATAGCGCGTCGGGTGTTTTCGATCCGCTAGTCTCGAATGTGGTGTAAACCGCTTGGCCCCACGTCCTATCCACGCATTCTATATAAATTAGAATCTTTATGGCACTTAAGTTGTCTCCTCGATCTCGTACTTCTTCTCGTTACTTTCTTTAATCCAGCTTAAACATTCCTTCTAGTTTCAGCTTTTCAACTGTGGCCATGAACACAACTACATCACTACCGAACGGTATCGCAGCTATAGATTTCTCACCACTTCTAGCCCCAAATGCAATCTTTCTCTCGTTCTACTCGATCTTTCTTCTTCTGCATGTCCTCATTTCCATCCGCTTCTGGCGTTTCTATGGGTACTCCATTGGGATGGTCTGTGGCATTCTATTGGAACTCATCGGATATTGTGGAAAGGTTCAGCTTTCACATAATCGAGCCAACAAGAATGGGTATATCATGTAAGCTCTACCATCTCTTTGTTTTTGTTTTTGTTTTTATTACAATGGGTTCTAATGAGTATGAGCAGGTACATCATTGGTCTTACACTTGGTCCGACCTTTCTATCCTCTGCCCTCTATCTCAACATCAGCACACTACAGCAACACTATTCATCATCTCAGTTCACACGCATCAGCCCTCGCCTATTCGCGTCCCTGTTTATACTCGGCGATTTCATATGTCTTTGCTTCATAGGATGCGGTGGCTCTCTTGCAGCGATATTTGCAGAGGACCCAATCGGTGTAAACCTCATGATCGCCGGCTTAGCTGTTCAGGTCCTGTTCACGACCATATTTTGTCTCTCACTTTGGGCCATTTACCGCCGGGCTTGGCATGAAATTCGTCATGAGAAGCGGCATTTTTACGTGTTAGGTGAGAGTATCCTGTTGTTATGCAATTTCGACGACTAATGAGTGTGGTTTACAGGTCTAGTGATAGCCTCCGCCTGTCTCTTTGTCCGGTCGTGCTGGCGATGTGCGGAGTTAAGCGGAGGATTTAACGGCCCTCTCGCATCAATGGAAGGCGTTTTCTTTGCACTTGACAGCGTACCGATCGTAGTCATGACCGTCACCCTGACTATCTTTCACCCTGAGTTGTGGCTGGGAGCTCGCAAGGCCAACTCAGGAAAGCCTCTGTGTGCCGGGAACTATAGCATGTCATATGTGCAGACAAAGGATTGAGGATGCATTATGCCGGCTATCACAGCAATTGGATCAGATCTTGATATGATTGTAAAAACGCTCATTAAGTATCAGCCCCTGGAACTTGCTAAGTAATAGCATCTTTCACGCCCTGAAGAATAGATATCTAAAGACGCTCTATCAATAAAAGCCCCTTAATACATTATACTGCCAGCATAACTCTGGTGCTTCTTGTTTTTCTTTACCTTTCCCTCTTGTCCCTTTTCGAGATATCGCAATGCTAACAAGAAAGGCCTGGCATGGCCAATAAACATTCATAAAATACCGTGAAGAGTCCGGAGACTTTCAAACAAAAGTCAAGAAGTGCTTAGCAAAGTCAGTCATCAACCACTGTTGGCGCTTTTGATCGCCTCGCTCAAAGATGAGAGCTGCTCGTCCAACTTCTCGACCACGCACGATGTATCCTTGTGCGATTTTGCTGTTGCCACCCAATCTCTCAGTAATGTGGCATTTGCCGCAAAACTTTCGGCCCCTTGCGTTAGGGAAGCCTCCTCATGGCTTGCGGAATTCAAAAGTTTCTTTCCGCGGTCGCACAGCCAATAAGCAGTGCCAGCACATACATCGCGCAGAATCCCTGGGGAAAGGTCGATCAGAGGATATGCAACAGTTCCTTGAGGTGTGTTCTGGCATATATTCTGCAACTGGAACCATTTAGCAGCTTCTATTATGTCGTTCGTCATTGCCAAGGTTTGGTATTCGATAAGGTGATTCAGCATCACGCCCTCCATGGAGGTCGGGTTAGTTATTCCACGTTCTGAAGCACACCTTTCGATCTGCATGCAGCAGTTGTGTTCTAGCAACAAAAGGACAGCCTGTTGCAGCTGGCGCACTTGGGCCAGTTCCCCAGTACCGCGTTCAGCAGGTAGGCTGGCGTCTCGTTTAGTGTCCCAAAGTAAGTAAGGGGGCAGCGTCTTACGCCACTCTTCCAGTTGACCGTATAGCTTGACCACATCTTGGTGGCTGACATTTGCATCTCCAGCAGCAGCGCCCAGAAATTCATGATTTATCTTTCTCGCAATGATGGCCAGGGCAAGTATAGCATCTAGATATGTTCTCTCTTCATGCTCTGGCAGTTGCTCCACCATTTCAGTATGGCCGTCCCGGATACGGGATGAAGATTTCTGGTCGAGAGCGCGGAACGTATCATTGCCATACACGTACCAGAAAAGCAACCTCTTTCGCTCTTCTGTACCATGTAAATGAACAGAAAGGCTTTCCGACAGGGACGCGTGGCAAAGAATCTGATACTGTAATGTCATGAGGACCAGGCTATCGTGTGTTAGGAAAAGGCTGCCAAGCTGGGAATGGAGCGCTGTGTTGGCATCCTCAGCTGGTTCGTAGGCAAATTCAACCATGAGAGCCAGGGCTTCGAGATCGTCCAGTCTGATTGATTGCTTGTCCCCTGCAGCTGACCTTGCCTCGAGCCATGCTCGTCTAAACTCACTCGCCAGCCGCTGCTGCACCAGCCATTTTCGCGATATCGATAGGAAGGGGCATCCTCGGCATGCGACAGCGTATACCAATGCAGGACTGGCTCTGTGGCTCGTATAGTCAGCCTGGAATGCGTCTCTGTTTAGTATCGGGAGAGCGAGTGAGGTCAGGTCAAAGTAAGCGTCAATGGCTGCTTTGAGAGTGCTCGGATCAAGCTCGAGGATTTCATAAGGGTTTTGTAAAGCGCCTGCGACCTCCTCGCTGGCGTATATCTGAGGACTGTTGGACATATTGTCGAAGTTATAGTTGTGTGTAAAGACACTGTCAAGAAAGGAGATACTCTCGGCTCCCAGATCCCAACTAATATCTTGCCATGCAGACTCAGAGTCAACAGCCGTATATTGTAAGCTTGGGTCAATAGGTAGCACCTGATCCTGGGGTAGGGCGGGGATGGTCTCCTTATTGACTAGGTCGATGTCGTTGGTACTGCCGAGAAGGTTACCATCATCGGCCACATGCCCGCCCTCGGGACTGGATGAAATCCGACCAGCAGCAGAGCGGACATCACGGCGCAAGCTCCGTCTGGCTCCGTTGCGGTTGTCGATATTTGTATTTGCCGTACAAGCTATATTCCGTAACTCACAACGCGAGCATTGATCATAGCCTTCGGATTGACGCGATACCCAATCGCATTTGATCTTGCGCCCATAGCAAAAGTCACAAGACTGGCGCTTTATACCACGCTTGAGATACATGGAGCTGTCTAAGATCGAGGGTATCGAATGACCAAGGTGTGGGAGAAACGGTCGTGGGTTGAATGGAAAATGGCCGTCGTTTCATTCGGTTTTCGGGACTTGAGCGGGAGAATGACGGAGGCTTCCAGAAGCAATGGGTAAGTAGATGGCTAAACAAGGTGCTTGAACAAAGGCGGCGTTGAGAGAAGGACAGATTTTTTCTCAGGTCGATGAAGGTTGGTATGGCGGATCGAAATGTAGCCGGAAGGTGGTTAAAGTTGCTGTCATTGCGAATTGAGTTGACTGATTATACTGGCAGGAACAAGCCACGGACCTGGAAAGAGGCTTGCTGCTTCACTGGTCTTTACCACGCCGGGATGGGTCCAGACTTTAATTGACATAAACAGAATTAATTCCTTCCTTACATTATTGTTAATAAGAAATTACTAAGATTTTTAATTACTTGAGTATCTAGTAATATTGTAAGAAAGTAACCAGTTGCTATTCCTTCGGCAAGAGTATTAGGCGTCCGTGGAGCCAAAAGCTTCTGATGTAGGGTAGGTGGGTTGAGTCTTACCTAACCCCATTTCAGTTACCAAACAACTCCCTCCAACAACGCGCCCCCTGCCCTGCCCTGCCGCGATTCATTCTCGCGTCTCGATACTCCAACGGCGCCGAGATGTCGAATGTTTCTTCCGAGCACGAGGCGCTCATTTATTGCGCATCCCATCGTCCACGCCATCTCCTCGAAGCCATGATCACAATACCAGATACACAAAAGCCTACAAAACCAAGACTGGCTGAACGAGTCTCCTCACTCGGCATCCTTGATCGTCTCCCACCCGAAATAATATACATGCTCCTAGGCATGCTCGACATCCAGTCAATTGCAAGTTTCGTACGCGTTTCCTTCCGAGGGAATACATACATCAATTCGCTACAAGCCTACCGAGACCTGGTTGTGTTTGCTCCGCAGACGCTCGTGGCGTTGGGCAAAGCCGGCTTGCTCAATCTGCATTCTGTCACTGAGCTCTATGCTGCCTTGCGAAAGGAACGGTGTAACTCTTGCGTCGAATATGGCGCCTTTCTCTTTCTACCTACCTGCCAGAGATGCTGCTGGGAATGCCTTCGTCACAATCCATTGTTACGGGTGCTTCCGCCAAAAGAAGCAAAGAGATATTTTGGTCTTTCAGAGCGACATATCAAACGACTGCCCATCATTTCCGTTGTTCCTGGCAACTATGGCATATCCCGCAACCCTTCTCCGCGGTCCTGCAGGCTTGTTAGTGTAAAGGCAGCGAAGGAACTTGGACTGATGGTGCATGGATCTGCGGATCAGTTATCGCAGGTTATGATGTCGAAATGTAAGTCTGGAGGACTGCGCGTCGGTGGTCGGTTCCTTCAAAGCGACCCAGTGACATCCCAAAACCAGGATCTGCTATTACTGCCAAGTCAGGGCAATATTCCTACTGACAAATTCTTCGGCATGGCTTCCATTCCGTTCCCTTCGCTCTCGGCTTCGGGCAGGCTCGAGAATGGTCTATGGTGCCGGGGCTGCGAAATCACCCTCCACCAGTATGACTCCCTACGCTTACCTAGACGCGTACTTGCGGCCCTGGTACCAAGGAACCGTGATGCACTGCTCGTGTTGTTAGGCCTAGAAAGGCGAGCCCGGTCAACAGAGTCATTTATGGAACATACCAAGCACTGTTATGGCATTCAGCAATTACTCCCTCAGCTAACAATAGGAGACGACTGAATTCAAAGTATATCAAAACAAAAATAGGTATCGATTTGATACATCACAGAAGCGTTGATCGCAACAGTAATGACCGATGTTGGCCTCGTTGGCCAGCGGCATATCTGGCTCACTGACTGTCAGTCTCGAGTCTGACTTCTTATTAGTTTAGCTCCTATCTGGGCCATCTTAACCATGGTGCACTGCCATGGCCTGGCCCTCCTTCGGCAGATGCTTGATTCAACCTTGTCCGTATATCCGCGTCGATATGTGTGATAAAGTTGGATACATATGTTACAGGCCTACGAGGTGATACGTGGTAAGTGGAGGCATTGAGCAGCCTAAAGACAGACAAGTGTCAAGGATTAAAGGTTAGGGCGGAGATAAGTCGAAAGAATGGCCTCAGTCTCCGCTTAAATGTAAGTATGAGCAGTGTTGAATAGATCTTGACTCATACCTCAGAGGACATCTATACAATAAACAGTGATCACTGGTAGAAGACAATCGAAGCCAACACCCACACGAAGCACCCATTGTACCCAAATACCGCGCTCACCTGACTGAGGATGGCAAGATCATAGGTCTTCTTTGGGGAAAGTAGACGGCGAGTCAGCGTGTGTCGACGATCTGGAGCACTGCGAAACCCAACTTCGCCGGCTTCATCGTGACCTTGGGCTGGTCCACGGGGATGTGAATAGGTACAACTTCCTTGTTGATCGAGTTTCTGGAAGTGGCGTGCGCTTGGTCGATTTTGAACATACAGTGGACTTTGATGAGTTGTTGGCTAGGGAAGAGTTGTTGTCATTATCAGCTGAATTGACTGAGGAAATTGGGTGGGGAGCGACGATAGAAATGAAATGAGATCTGCGACCTGTTCAACGCCACATTCTAATTGATAAAAATAATTAATAAACTTCTGAATCAAATCATACATAAGAGTAATCAAATATATACGTCTTTATTTTTTTAATGCTGTGAGAAAATAACAAGTCATGATATTGATTCGTCCTGGGCGCCATCATGGGTTTCCAGCTGCTTACCTAATCCTTTCTTAGTCATCCAAACAGCTCCAACAACGCGCACCCCTGACACGTCTCCTCAAGCACCACGATACCATCACAGTTCCTCCCCCGCGCTCATTCCAACACCACGCTCCTTAAAAAGAACCGCCAAGATGACTCGCGCTCAGCAGACCATTTCCCTGGCCCTCTTGGTTTCTTCCGTATGTTTACCACAGCAATCTTGGTGGAATTGAACTAACGCTGTACAGCTCTACCTTGCGCTCTTCCTTGAGCTCATCCCTCTTCCTCCTCTGATCCAGGAGCAAATCGTCCCTGTGGTACGTTAATACCCTGAACCTTTTGCAATGCCAATTCTCTAATCTATGATGTTATAGCTCCCCTTCTGGGCCCTCGTCTCGTTCGGCGCATACCTCCTCTTCCGTCTCGGCTTCGGCATCCTCACCTTCAACGACGTCCCTAACGCACACAAGGAGCTCACGGCGGAGATTGAGCAGGCCAAGGTCGAGCTCCGACAGCTCGGCGTCACTGTCGACTGAACTGGTGAAAAGCGGACACACACACGATGATCTAAACGGCAATAGAAGGGTTGGGGAGAAATGTGGATGAGGTTACAAAACTTTAATTACAATAATCTGGTATCTTGTTCTTGCGACCTGCGCAGAGGAATTCTACACATCATACGCCTATGCTTTGTGAGGTTTGCCATCTATATGGACTCTATCATGATTGCTCGCCGGCAATGAGTGCTACGATTGTTCGTACAGCTGTTTCTGGTTCTTCGTGTCCGTGTACAAGTTCTTCAAAAAGCTTGGGGATCTTTGCAAGTGAGCCTCGTTCGTCCGTTTGGTGCCCTGTGATCGTCAGTAATTGGTTCCATTGTGGGAGTCACGCGCGTACTCACATTTTCCTGGAGCGCCTACCAAGACGGAAAGTCTGGTTTGCGCTTCTCCAGTCCAGTCAAACTCGGTCTTCCATTCTAGTCGCACCCTTGCGCCCGACTCCTCTGCATCGCCGTATGGAACTGATATATCGAAGTGTTGCTGGCCCAAATAGCGAATGAGGTCTGCTTTCTTGACAGATTCTACCCGTGTCGGCTCATCCTCATCCGAGTCTTCACCACTGTCCCTCCTCCGTCTGTGTTTCTTTGAGCGCATTCGAGCTGCAGCCTCGAATACACCGTCCTTCGAGCCCAGGCTTTGTTCCAACTGGCACCAAAAGCCTGCTCTATCGATTGCGACTCGAAGCCACTCACCCATGGCCCACGACACGATGCCAATATTGCGTTGCATGGAACGGTTGCAGTCGCCTGTACATATCTTATGAATGAAAGGGCCGAGCTCAGGCTTTGCAGCTGGTTCCAAGGCTGTGACGTTGAGGTCGAGAACCGTGAGCTCTGTGGCATTGACTGTCATCTCAACCTTGGCTGTAAAGATCCCCGGTATCTCGCGTGATCGAAGTGTGATGGAATAGTGTTGCCTCAGTGGCTCTCCGTCCGCCTCTGGTAGAATGGATGTGTTGGATGTCATAGAGAATGGAGTAAAAAGTTCAAGATAGGGCAGCTCCTCTGTCGCTGTCATGGCCACGGGATGATGTGACTTGATGTCAGGCTGCTTCTCAACCGATGGTCGAACTACAGGGGCGGTAGGCTTGCTGAAAGGCAACAGAGCAGCGGGATTCAGCGCCGATTGCAATAATTGCTGTGATGCTGTTTTGCTCTGTTCTGTTCCAGTAGACATCAGGCGACGCTCGATAAGGCCGATGACCTCGTCTTGATTTGTCGGTGCAAGTATGCGGCCAGACTGTTGCATCAATCGAATACGCTCGTTTTCTTTCCGCGCAATTTCGAGGTCTTTCTTCAAGTCCTGTATCTCCTTCTGAACCCTATCACGCTCCCTCTTCTTCTCTGCATCTGGATCAAAGGCCCGGGGTTGTCTAGCCTCCGGAGCGCTGGTTTGCACAGGTGGCGGCTCTCTGAGCGTCGATCCCGCTTGAGCGAAGCTCTTTCTTGGTTTCTCCAACAGACGCGACGGCGGTTTGCCTAGCGGTGAGTCCCGTTGCTGTGAGAACTCGCGGAATCGAACTGGGCTGTTCTGGAAGCTCTTTCGCGGTCCTGTGTCGCGTGGCGGTAGTCGAGTTACGGGCTGTGAAGCTGATGGAGCGGCGTCTTGCGAGTTCGGTTGCACTAATGGTGGTATTCTTGGAGGCGGCATTGAGGCTGGTGGGGGGGAGGATGAGAAATCTGGCAAAGGTGGTGATGGGCTTGGAGAGTCTCGTTCTGGTTCGGGATCAGGCTGGGGTTCGGTCTCGAGTTCTGACCCTGGTTCTTGTTCTGGCTCAGCTTCTGGTTCTCGTTCTACGCTTTGCTCAGGCTCCTCGTCCAATTCTTCTTCCGCTTCTGGCTCTGGCGCAGCAGCAGCTTGAGCTAGGGACGGTGATCTGATTGGAGATGAAGATCGCGCTGGAATCTCGAGATCATACGAGGAAAACGACCGTGCTGGTGACGGAATTCCAGCCGCTGATGGGGATTTCGCCAATGACGTCTCCTCCGCAGGTGCCAGCTCCTCAGACTGAATGGGAGTGTCCTCCTCAGGCTCCTCCATAGGCTCATCCGAAGGCAATCCAAGCTGAGGCTCTGGCATAGAAGCAGGCGGCGCAGGAGGAGAACTCGCCTCGATCGCAGGTGGCAACTCAGGTTGCGGCATCGAAGCAGAAGGCACATCAACATCCATCCTGATCCCAGCCTGGGGCGATCTTCGCAAAACCTTCCCTCGAAACGGATTAAAGTCATCCTCCTCGGCGCTCGCACCCGCTCTCGAAGATGTCCTCCTTGCAGCAGAAGCCATACCTCCTTCCACACGTCTAATTGATCCTGGCGTCGTATCCTCAGGGCGCGTAGGCGTAGGAGCATCGCTAACAATCCTACTCGTCGCTAAGCGCGCTGCCAGACCCTCAGAAGGACTATCAAAGGTAAACTGGCCCGAAGCTCGAGCACTGGGTAACTTCTGCGGTGATCTCGATCTTCGGCGCTCAAGAGCCTCGGGGTTATTTCGTGACATGCTTGCTTTGGTCGGTGATGCGTATGATGGCCTTCTTCTTTGCGGTGACGCAGGTTCTTCAGTTGCGCCAACGTTGAGAGACGTGCGCGGCGAAGTACGCCGTCGCTTTGGCGCAGATCCCTCCATTGTATGCGATGTGTGTGCGATTTAAGGGCCTTGATTATAACATTTGGCGATGTGGGATTGTCTTGTCGATAATTGGTGGTCGCATTGGTTCGTGTTTACTTTGGATGACCCTGTCGCGTCTGCGGAAGTGGGCCTCACCGCTTACCGAAACGGGCAAATTGTTTTCGCGATGCCAAATGTGGATTGAGGTTACACAAGCGTCTTCCAAAGACCTGAGGGCTGCAAATCCACTGTATAAAGGCCTGAAACGGAGGTGTTGAGATCGCGTTTTTACACTGATTTCCAAAGGAGCCTTGACTCTATAGTGATTACTTAGCCAGCAATTGCCCCGAGTGAATCAACAACTCAGCATCTTTAACGAGTCACGTGCTTCTTCCATGAGCGCTAGAGAACCTTCAAGCCATTTGTGCAAATTGTATGACTGGGTGTCTGTTGGAAAATTGAGAAGAGATCTAGGTATTGATTGCCATCTTCTGAACTTCCAGTGACTCTGAGGTTATCACGAAAGTATATGTACTCACATTCAAAGAGGTCTCATCCCGCCCCCACGCACCCCGGTTTTCGCTAGCTTCACCCCAGCCGATGACGTCCGAGGCGAAAATGACGGACTCCGACCCTCAACACCAACTTTCTCGGCTCTCGCTATTTGCATTACCAACCCAACTTCCTCACTTTCCCGCCCGCCACTCTTCCTCCTTCAACACCCAAAAACCCGTCTCGCCATACCCGTATACATATCAATTAAACAGCGCCGATTTACAATGTCAATACCGTCCAGATTACTACCTCGGCTACGACCGTTAATACCCTCACGAGGCATCGTCAGTGCCGCACCAAAACGCTCAGAAGACTGGCCGCAGCGCAGTTCCCTCGGCCCATACTACGAAGTCATCCTCAACAATCCGTCGCACATTCCAATCGACAAACCAGAAGTTCCCCCCAAAACAGCAGATCCCTCAGTGCAATCCGAGTTCCCCACGAAAACCGCTGTGCAAACACCAGAAGAAAAAGCACGCTTGGTCTTTGGCTCACGCCTCTTCGGCTCCGCAGAGAAAGACGAGCGCCTAGCAGCGCGAAAAGCAAAAGCGACATACATAGCCGGCGTGCTCGTACCGCCCAAGCCCGTTGAACCCGATAATTGCTGCATGAGCGGCTGCGTAAACTGCGTGTATGACCAGTATCGCGATGAACTGGAGGAGTGGCAGTTCAAGAACGCAGAGGCACAAGCTGCGCTGAGGAAACACGAGGGGTCTATGGATTCTGACGGTGGAGGGTCAGAGTCGAATTGGGTTGCGCCAGAGGTTGGCAAGGCTAAGATCGCAAAGGACTTTTGGGACGAGGAACTGTATGCGGATTTACCAGTTGGGATCAGAGAATTTATGAAGACGGAGAAGATTTTGAAGAAGAGGCATGAGAGGGAGGGCACCCAGGAGAGCTGAGTGAAGCGTGAGTTGGAAAAGTTGTTTGGGTTGAGACAGGATGGAAAAGCCATATACCCCTTTTTTTGCATTTTACTTATCGGGGTTTTGGAAGATAGAGTTGATGATAAGACTATAGACATGAACACCTGTATTATAAACTTTGAACATGGCGAAACTTTGGCGTCGCAAACTTTAGACCTGGCAAATAAGACTCGCGCTGGCCCAGATCGATTGCCAGTCCTTCTCAACCTTTCATATATCCTGCCTTGTCCACGATACCCATCCACCCCAAGAGCGTTCATCCCGAAGCACCATCAAACCATTTCACTCCGGCGCCGTAAAGCCTAAACAACTTCTTTATCATGGCTGACGAAGTAGACGCTCCCGATAACACCATGCTGCGCGCTCAAAGGCGCCTTCCTAAGGTCGTTACCCTACTTACACCAGTAGACAGCACGACCAAGGCAGACGAAGGAGACAGCAAATACACTATCAGTACAGATTATGACTGTGACCCCAGAAGGTTCGCTTCATACGACGGCCGCCCCTACTGGTGCCTCTGGGAACCCAGGGCTGTAACGGAATACCAGCTCACAAAGCTGCCCTCCCACAACAACTCAAACATCCACACAGTCCAAGTCGGGTGCAGAACATATGCCGCTAAACTTTCTGATAATCCCGAGGCTATCAAGAAAGAAGTGCAAAACCATATTTCGGTCGTAAAGAAAATGAATGCCTCATGGAGCGAAGCGACACGGGACTTTTATGAGGGACGCGAAGATATTCCGACAGAAAGAAGCACAGGATCTGGACGCCGTAACAAGAGAAAATTGAATCGTCGTTCCAAACAACCGGACGTGCCTGGTCAACCGTATGTCCCGTATTCCGTGTGTGAGATTATCCGAAAAGATCATGAAGGACAAGATATACCAACAGCAGGATACGTTACCAGCTTCATTCCGCCTCTCCACCTAGCCACCGTCCGCGCTCTTGTCAACACATTTATCGATTCCAGTATTCAAGAGTCAGTCAAAAATGACCCGAACTTGTCAAATGTCAGGCTTCAAGTCCAGCTCGGCATGATGGCACCTCCAGACGACCCTCTAAGCACAAGACTCCTTTCCCGCCCAGTGTATCTCGACCAGGTCTTGTACGAGACAGAGAAATACCTGGAAAGATGGTGTGAGCAGATGGGCATAGCTCTGGCAATCCTCCACTGGGAGTGCAGGCTAGATGCAGCTGGCGTCAAGTTCTATCTTGCACCTGAGAAGAGGGGTCATACGAGGCTGTGGATGACCAATTTTGGTGACTGCAAGCCTCTGCAACCAGGCCAAGACGAAACAAAGGCGATGGCCAAAGCTATCTATGACAACCCAGTATGGCCGCGATCTCCGCTTAAACGAAACAAAGCCGATGGGAAAGAGTATTGCCTGAAGATGCGTACGTACGAGAGCTTCATCCGAGCGTACACTACCGCGAGCGAGAACATCTTGTCACGGGACTCGCCGGAATCTATCAAGCGCTACCCGAACCGTTTCAACGAAAAGTTGACTTTCATGAGCTCAGGTTCGAGCCCAATTCTGGACGGGATCCAAGACACACTAGATAAACTGAAAAGGATAAGTCTGAAGTTCTGGGAGAGGAAGGCGACCTGAAATCGGGTATCTGGTGTTCCAAATGTTAGCAGGCGCAAGGTTTCATTGCATTTTAGGGTTAGTGGGCTCTGGCTTGTGTCTGGCACTGTTTTCGTAGCAACTTTGTATAGGTAATCTTTCGAACCGATAGTTCAGGAATCTCATTCATCATGTATATGATATCTCGTTTAAATCTGTGCGCCATTTTCCCAACTCCAAATTCTCAGAAAACACTTAGTTGCTCTTGGTCTGCAGGCTGGCGTTCCTGTCATGCTCGTCGATGTCGATGGCCTCCCAGGGGTAGTTGATCCAGACGTCACCGACGGTCTCGGCAGCGGAGTAACGGGTAGTAAGCATATCATCGGGAAGCGTTCCCTTCTTGGGCTTGTCCTTGTTCTAAAATTTTGTTAGTTTGAACATCTAAGTTTGGTACCGTGCTACATACGTGGAGGACAAAGATGCTGAACTCGGTCTTGGGAGCAGGAGCGTCCCCGCCCATACGCTGACGAGCAGTCTCAACATCCTTCTCAAGCTCCTTAACAGCGTACTCGAGGGTTGTTCGGGTATCGTCGACCTCGTCAACGATAAGGATTCGCTTTCCGACGAGGTTCTTCATCTCGCCGAGAGAGGTCAGGTCGAGCCACTGTGTTCGGGTGACCTTTGTGCCAGGGGCTTCGACTTCATCGTTGCCGAGAGACTCGTAGAGGGAGAGACCGATGGCCTGGATGGGGATGTTGGGAGAGCCGGCCTTCTTGAGGAAAGATCGGAGGATTCGAGCGGGAACGTAACCACCACCGCCGATGGCGATCAGAAGCTGGGGCTGGAAGTCGGCGAGAAGCTTCTCAGCGGACTTTTGGCACATCTTGTGCACCTGGGAAGCACGTCAGCAGCTGACCTTTTGTGTATCTTGTGGCATAGCTAGTGATCAAGAGCTATTTGCTACAGCTGTGCAGTGCGCAGTAAACAGTGTTCCATCACGCTCATGGTACTGTCGCATAGCTCGACTTTTCATGATGTGCATCACAGCCCATCATCAAGGCGGGGTGGCGGGGTAAATTCTCCTTACATCGTTGTATGTGACGTAGAGCTTCTCGACCATTTTTGCGGTATTTACACGTCGCACGGAGCGTAATCTAGTATATAGAAGAAAGAAATGAAGAGAGTTGCGACGGGGACAGACGAGGAGATAGTAATGCCCAAGAAGAAGAAGGAAGGAGGAAAAAAAGAAGGAAAAGAAAAAAAAAGTAGGGCCGAGGCAACCGCGCCTGCAAGAATTTGGGATCTTCAGGCAATTTTTTTGGCATCTCCACATCATCGCTGGATGGATCCACTATAATATTCGGAGTCCGCCGATGCTTAAAAAAGACTTTAATTAATTCCGAGAACCCCAAGAATATTCGTAAAATGTATATAATGACGATAGCTACCTAGACAGACGAGGACTATATCATCTCTACAGGAGAAATTGCGTCGAGAAGGGAAGAGTGTTCAAAGCCTGAGCTATTGGTGCTTGGAAGTCACAGCTGTAGTCTAAGTTAGTTGGCAATGTGATCCCAAGAATGGCACTAATTACTGTCCACTTTGTCTTTAGATCATGCTTTGTATATACTTGAGGGATGTTACAAATGACACTCAAGTACAATACACTTTGGCTTGACCGAGGATTCACGACATTATCCTTATACTGTAGGTATTCGAACCTCCACTCCATAGGACTTGTGGTATAGGGTGCCCACTTGCAAAGAAGAACCATTGTTGTATCACTCTTCCCAACGACTAGAATTGTAGCCTGGCACTATTATTAGTGGATTTTTATGTGTATGCCTAATATCACATCCACGAATAGAAGGTCGACTATTTACAGCGACCATAGTTGTGTTCCCATAGGACAGAAAATGTCCTAGACTAACCACTAGGTACCTATCTACCCACGACGAAGCTGTCTTAGTGAGCCAACGAACATCAGTTGCGCGACAGGACACCATGGCCGCACATCTTTTACTAGGCACTAAATGGAAAACGCCTTTTCAGCTCGTACTTCTATCCAAGCTTTGAGTTTGTGACAATGAGAGCAATCACCGGACATTACGTGTGCCAATCATGTCCGCAAGTGTAATTGGCGTTGATGGATACGTTCATCTGAGCTTGCTGGCTTGCTAACAAACACAGTTTCCTTCTGCCTATCCTGCTTCACAAAACAGCAATTTAAACCAACAAACATACAGCCCATGAGCTTACTCCAATCTCTTCAAATCCAATTTTAGACATATCAATAGTCCCAAGGAACAAGTCCAAGCTTCTATTGCTGACCCTCAGCCTCTTACACGCAATCCCAATCTACCCCGCAAGATTGGAGATGCCTCGCAGTCCGCCATGTGCCACTACGGCCAACCACAAGCCCCCTCCTCACAAAAGTCTTACCTGTTTCGGGCAAGCATCATGTCTGCCTTGGCCCACCAGCTCAGCCCATGAAACACTGTTTCGCCCGCAAAAGCGATCCGACAATCTGGTGCCATATCAAGGCAGACATTTGTCTCTCTCTTTCTTTGTTAGTGCCAATGTTACCTCTCCGTATTCGTGCGGCCCAAACAATCTGCCTGGCGAATCACCTTGGCATCCTAGCGTACTGCCATGTGGTCCGTTCGGTATGACAGGCGAATCGTGACATGGGGCTAGCTTACAGTCGGTCAGACTCACAATCCTTCTGTAGGGCTATAAGATTGGCATTCACTGGGGAACATGTTACTTATTAAAATGCTAGCTGTCGCTGTCTAGTCAGCTTACACTTAACATCTCAACTCTTTCATCTAATCTCTTTGAGACTCTGGGAGATCTCGCATCCGTTTGACACGGTAGTAATAGCCCATCATGGTGGTATGTACCAGAGTCGTCTTTAAAGGATTACTGTAACTGATGATATGCAGAGAGTACCCATCTTTCGCAGTCTCGTCACTGGCTCTAAGAGCACCAATGAAGAGACGCCCAAAGAGGACCCCGAAAAGGAACAGGTTCAACCCATCGGGATCATCTCTGATAAAGATGCTCTTCTTCGTCTAGAGCCCGTACCAAACAGAAAAGGTCTCTTGGTCAAGATCGAACCCCCAAAGGAACCATCCGTCAAGATCCCCCATGTCCCTTGCGATATCGTCCTTGTCATTGATGTCTCCGGATCCATGGTCGCTGCGGCGCCTGTGCCTGGCGAAAGCGACGAGAGCAATGGTCTATCTGTTCTTGACCTCACAAAGCATGCTGCGCTTACTATCATTGAGTCGATGAACGAGAATGATCGTCTTGGTATTGTGACTTTTGCTTCCAAGGCCAAAGTTCTTCAACCTCTTATCCCCATGAACAAAGAGAACAAAGCTCGGTCGCTGAAGAATGTCAAGAGCATGACGCCTCTCGATGCTACCAATCTCTGGCAGGGTTTGCTTGACGGTATCAAATTGTTCAACACCGGAGAGTCGTCTACCAATGTCCCTGCCATCATGATCCTCACCGACGGCATGCCAAACCACATGTAAGTCCTCCTCCATCCTCTCTCAAGTACATAAACTCACCTTTACAGGAACCCTGCAGCAGGCTTCGTCCCCAAGATTCGCGCCATGGGTCCCCTCCCAGCCTCAATACACACCTTCGGCTTCGGCTACAGTCTCCGCTCCGGGCTCCTCAAGTCCATCGCCGAGATTGGTGGCGGTAACTACGCCTTCATCCCCGACGCCGGTATGATCGGAACAGTATTCGTGCACGCCGTCGCAAACCTCCAAAGCACATTTGCCACACGTGCCGTTCTAAAACTCTCATACACCAGGCCCTTGGAGCTGTACGAGACAACTGGGCCGTCCGTGGACCAGATCGTCCCTGTGTTTGCCGATGATTCGGAAGATAGTCAGGTTGAACTTACGATAAACCTTGGGAACTTGCAGTTTGGACAATCCCGTGATATCTTCCTCAGCACTAATGGGCTCAAGGAGCTTGAGTTCCTGAATGAAGAGAATCCAACTCGCGCTCTTGTGGATGCGCATTTGACATACGTCAAGCCTGGGGATTGCCTCATGAGCCGCAAGGTTCTCGAGTCAATGCTTTCAAAAGACGCTGAGTTTATTCCTATGGCGAGTAATCAGCGTAGTATTCTGGAGTACAGCGATCTGCCCGCCTCCGAAATCGCATACCATGAATCGAGATCTCTGATCTGTAACTTCATCTCGACCATGTTTCCTATTGGGGTAGATGGTGAGCATGGTATCACACGGGGTATGAAGAACAAGCGTGAGGAGCTTCGAGGTTGGATCGATACCCTTCCCGCCAAGAACTTTAACGATGAGAAGAACCAATCTCTGATGCAAGACGTATCAGCCGATGAACCCCAAGGTCAAGTATCCATGGCGATTGAGAGCAAAGAGTACTTTAACAGATGGGGATGCCATTTCCTCCCATCTCTCCTCAATGCCCATACTCGTCAAGTTTGCAACTCCTTCAAGGACCCCGGGCCTCTTCAATACAGCACCGAGAGTCCTCTGTTCATCTCGTGCCGCGATGCACTGGATCAAATCTTCGATAATCTCCCTGCCCCTGAACCTTCTCGACACGTGCACTCTAGAGGCGGCCGTTCACATGGTTCGATGACAGGCTTCAGCATGAGTTCCTACCGCAACTCCCGCGGCGTCTGCTTCGCAGGTTCTACAGTCGTCGCACTCGCTTCTGGTCGGACAGTACAGATTCGAAAACTTCGACGCGGTATGAAAGTTCGCACACCTCGTGGTTCACGCCGTGTCGCTATGGTTCTCAAGACCCCCGTTGAGAGTGAGATCCTGTGTCGCGTGGGCAAGGTTCTAGTCACACCATGGCATCCTGTGTCCTCCGATGGCAAGCGCTGGGATTTTCCCGCTAACGAAGCTGATGGCGTTGTAATGTATACTGGATGTATTTACTCGGTTCTTCTTGAGCGTGATGCTAGTTCTTCTGCGCACGCTATTCGTGTTGGAGATATGTGGGGTGTTACTTTGGGACATGGGCTGACTACTGGTTCTGATGTTCGTGCTCATACGTTCTTTGGGGATTATAACGCTGTCGGTAAGGGTTTGCTGAGTCTTCCTCGCCGTGCAAACGGAATCGTCATCGGTGGCGGTGTCGAGAGGGATGAGGAAACTGGTCTGGTCACCAGCTTCAGACAACCCAATAAGTAAACGATAATCAGTACTAGCAAAGCATCAATCAAGACAATAACTTTTCTCACGATCAAACTGCTTATATGTTTCTCACCATTTTTATTTTTTGGTCATAGTCTGTACCCAAGCCCTTCTTTCACCTTTTGACCCTAAACGCCTGAACACCAAACTCCTGAACTCCAATACTCCAAAACCCCTTAACTCCCCAACTCCTTGACTCCTAACTCCTTGACTCCTAACTCCTTGACTCCAATACTCCTGAATCCTAGATTTCTGAATGCCTTAAACTCCCTGAACTCCTTGAACTTCAAGAATCCACTCAAACAGTACAAACTCTCAGCTTCTTTCTCTCAATCCCCCAATTCAAATCATCTTCACTCTTTCTCTTCAGTGTCTGCACCGCTCTACATGCAGCGGCCTGAAAATATGCCTTTAGAGAAGGACCATGAAGAATCGCCTTCTTTGCCGATATCTCCACCCCCTTCGATCTCTTCCTCTGAATTCCACCATCTAGATCTTCTTCGCTCTTCCTTTTCAAGGTCTTCTTTACTTTAGGTGCAACGATCTGAGATTCCTTCACTGGTGAAGGGATATGGAGAAACTCCTGCTCTGCCGGCTTCTCCGTCCCAGTAAAGCTATACCCATCCCATTGAGCCTCGAGAGGATCGCCGAAGAGGTTCCCAGGCGTAACCTCTTTAGATATAGGATGGTTTAGCCATGGGGGACTGGTCTTTTGGGACTCTCCTCTGTATGGAAGAGCTGTTGGACCCTTGGGCGCGTCCTTGGGGTTCATGTAACTCTCCTTCGGAGGCATGACCCGACTAACCACTCCCTTGCGCGGAAGAGTCTTGGGGCTTATTGGCGGTTCGATAATGGTGGTGCATTTATGCCAATCGATATCCTTCCATCCCATATCCGGTTCCTTACCATAAGGAATGACCCACGCGGGTATATTTGGTCCTGAACTCGACGAAAGCGATGTAGGCTCAGCTTCAATCTGAGCCATCCGTTGAGCCTTATCCTCAAGCACCTCCGCCCATTCTCCTGGATATGGCAGCACCTTAATCTCCTCCCGAACCTCGGGGTCCCGTGCAGAGGTCGTTTCGGAGAAACCTGGATTGACGCCATGTGGCGCAGGCGCAGTCCACAGCGCATCGTCCTTAATACGTGGTTCAGGACGAGGTGGTGCCTGGTGCTCAGAGTAATAGGGATGCCATCGCAGAATATCATCCTGCTGTTCGACATTGTCGATCCAAGCAAATGGAAGACCACTAAAGTGCGGAAATCCTTTCGGTAGCGTAGGACATTCCTGGAAGCAATCTCGCCAGGGATGGACGCGCAGGAGGGAAGACGGGCAGACTTCCATACAGCCTACGTTCGCCAGAATCTCCCACGCTTCCATCAGTCCCACGAAGTGGTGATGCGCTTCACACCACATCTCATAAAGATCGCCATGCTGAAGGAACAGTTCTGCCTCCTCTTGAGGACAGCTCGTCTGGTTGCGTAGGATATACTCCACAAGCTCTTCGGCGTCCTGCTCAAGCTCATACATCAACGCACCGGCCTCAAAGAACTGATACCGAATATCCTCCTCGTACGCGAAGACATCCGTGGCCATCTCGAGGGCCTCCCAGTCTTGGATAGGTTCCATTTGGTGAAGTACACCGGATTCGTACATGTAACGAGGATGAATGGTTATGTGATAGGCCTGCCTACCACGACATACATCCTTAGGGCCCTTTGCGTTGCAGAAGAAGATCTGGCCGGGTGAGCAGCAGTCCCCATGGTAATGACATGCTCTGTCAAGAAAGGGCAGGCGGTGCTCGCAGGTCCCAGGGGGTTCAAGCGGATGGTAGACTGTTTTGCCGGTAGTAGTGTTAATGATGGCCGGACGACGGGTCTCGCAACGCGTGATATGGATGACCTGTATATAGCACATGGTGTTGAAGCGTTTCTTTTAATCACGATGAATAACGTAGTGTAGAGACAGTGGGTAACGTGTTGTGTAGCTTCGAGAGTTTGAAGCTGGTCAAGTGAGAAAATGGTATGCGAAGTTCTTTTAACGATTGGTAGCGAGGTCTGTGGGTGAAACGATAGATCATGTTCTGCAAGTGTATGAATGTTCAGGTGGTGAAGACAAAGCAATGGTCGGTTTTGAAGGTGTCAAAGAAGTTGTTCAATGGAGAAAGGGCCTGTCTTTCAGGCCAGTGAACACTTGTCTGGAACAACGCCTGAATAAGGCTTGTTCACTTGTTCAGTCACTCACTCACAATGGTCATTTCTGATTCAAGCCAATTGTCTCTTTGACCAACATCGCTGATTGACTTACTACCGCCTCGGAATAACCACCAACGGATCCTGTCCCTTCCTCAGGGCCGTCATGAGCAACTGCATCCTCCCATCAACGCGTCTATCCAGAATCTCACAAGCCTTTTCCGGCGTCAGTCCCTTCTGTTCACACATTTCCTCCACCTTTCTCACAACCTTCTGTCTCACACCGACGTAATTACTCGCGTACTTGCGCTCCTGCAATGTTCCCATTCGCCATCTCGTGCTGTACTTTTCCTCGAGTGATTGAATCGATGGATTTCCGTTACTGCCGTGCTTCCACTCTTGCCATACTAACGCGACGGACTTGGGCATGCGGTGGTACTTGAACTTGCGCCCAGGTGGACCGCTGGCGTACCGGTATGCGACGGAGCGGGGGGCGGAGTATCGCGTCTTTGTGGTTTCGCGATCTTCGTCTGAGAGGGATGGCGATGGTGTTGCTGGTGCATTTGGGATATCCTCCATCTCATCGTCGCTATCGTCCTCCACCACCTCCTGCTCTTCATCCTCCTCTTCGTCATCTTCGTCAACCTCGAGATCGGGAGTGAAGTCAAGGTCCTTGTCTTCTCCATTGCTCAAGTCAGCGCCTGCATACGGAGAATTCCTCGCATTGATGGCAGTCCACGATGAAGTGTTACGAAGTCGAACACTCCGCAAAGTTGCTCTTGTTTGTCGCCTGACCTCGCGATGCGGCCTCAAGGGAGGATTCTTGCGCTTTGGGGCTCGTCGTCCAGTGCTGCGTACAGGAGGTGCTTCCAAGTCTGGCGTCGATGGCGACTCATCAAAGCTGACGTGTCGAACGACTGCTGGCGCTGCTTCGTGAGGTTCGTCTTCATCATCAAAGACCATAGGCTCAGTAGCTGGCTGCTCCACGCTCTGTTGAACTGGCATATAATTCTCCACTACGAGCCCTCTGACCTCGTCAAGATGCTCTCCCCCAAATGACTTTGCAATCTCAAGTTCAGCGCCTCCGCCAGTTGCAAACTTCCCTTCCTTGACATCCCTCATGAACCCAACAAATCCATCCATGAGAACAACATGCATCTGCAGTCTCCTCTCCATCTCCCCCATCCTCCTCACCATCTCCTCGTTCTGCCTCACCAAGTCTTCCGTCCTTTGTCTCTCAGCCTCCAACTCCGCCGTGTAATGCTCCTGCATATTCACAACAATCCTCGCAAGACTCATCGGAACTTTCTCCACCTCCCGATCTGTTCCCTCTTCCCTGGCCGGTGGAGCCACTAATTCCAGGGATTTGCGCCGGATCGGTAGTATCGCTTGACAAGGCTCCGAAGCTGACCTCCGGAGTGGACCCTCGGAGGCGGAGCGGCTCGTGGCCGGCGTTTCACTCGGCGAGATGAGCATCATGGGCTGTTTCTTGCAGATCGGCTGTGCCATTGTAAATCGGCTGTTAGAATTGGAGTATTCAGAAATTGGGCGGTCAATCGAGAGGCCCGGTCATTATATCATCACCGAGCTTGCGAACGACGCTCGGTCCAAGCTATTGAACACCCGGAGAACAAAGAACAACGGGTCACGGACCTCACGAGGTTGTTGAACATGACATGTTTGCCTAAAAGTCAATCATTCTTGTCTTTAAACAATACTAACTATGCTTATGGTATAAATAGTAATAATAAGTGTCGAAAATATCTGTTAAACAGTAACGCGCAGGTAAAATAAAATAAATAGAGAATAAATAACTTCCCTCACCAGAATAGAAGCTTCATGCGACATCTCTTCATCTAGATCATACTTTCTTTCTTGCCGTCCTTCTTTCTTTCGCTCCAAATGCTATCAAATCATTATCTTCTTGTATCATGCAGGTGTTCTTTCTGTAAAATTAACTCGATGTAAAAGCCAACGGGTATATAACGCCAACGATGCGATGCGATGCGATATGCGGGGTGTTGTAGTGTTTCTTTGTTCGTGGATGAGGTAGGTGTGTTCAGATGTAGGCCGTAGGTTGAGCATCGACCTTTCTGCGGCGCCAGAATTTCCATCCCTTGCGTCGCCGCACACACTTTCCTCCCGTCTTCTCAGCATGATCATCCTCAAGCTCAAGTCTATACCTTCTCACGCTGCCTGAATCATCATCGAACGAGACATGTTTATTCTCGCACGACACAAAACAATCAGGCACGAGATGTCGCAGCACCCAGCCCTTCACACCGCGCGTCGCAGCGTCTATGGCGGCGTATTCAAGACGGCGGGTGCGGTCGCTGGTCCAGTAGTGTGTTGTCTGAGGCGGTGGTGAGGGGATCGGCGTGGGTTGCACGCGGCGGTCGGGAACGGTGTCGGCGAGTTGGATGGGATCTGGCGATGGGAAGTGGAAGAATGCGGCAGATTGCTTGGGGGGAGAAGTAGCTGTTGCGGTGCGTACGAGGTGGAGGGATTGGTTGGATGTGCGTGTTGGTTGAACGGGGTGAGTCTTTGCTGCTCGACGGAGCGAAGGGCGACGATCTCTGAAACGAGATCTCACTCCTGAGCCGTTGCTACTACCACTACCATCCTTGGAAGAACCATTGGACGAGCGTCGGCCAACAAGAAGGTGAGCGTTGTTGATAGTAGACCCGCCGTGGGAGGTATTGGAAGTAGAGGTTCGTCGGGGCGTGTTTGACTCATAGCCTGAATCTTGTCGCTGCATCTTTGCTGTGCCAGGTCGACGCTCTCTCATCCAGTCCTTGCTACTCGGAGCCTCACGCTGCTGACGCTGAAGCTCATGTTGAAGATGCTCGAGGTGTTGAAGACTGGTTGTATCGTGGGTAACGGGTGGTCGAGGGGGAGACATGGGTTCAAACAACTCCGTGTCTGCGAAGCTATGGTATGTTGTGCCTGAAGCTCGCGACTCAGACCTTTCCTCCATGACGGGCGAACATCCGACGATATCAAGCTGACCAGTCGAAGTATAAGGCAAGGTGAATTGAAGGTGAGATTAATTTGTGGCGAGTCGTTCCAGTAAAATAAGGTAAATGGGTGTATGATGAGGTAGAGGGTATTCACAACAGCACCCGTTTACTAATAATCCCCCAAAAAGCGACAGACACAAATCTCCGACCCAGTCCAGCCAAGGTCCAAGTCACCACCAACAAAAAACGAAGGACAAAGTAATGAATATATAAGAAAGGAGTAAAGGGGGATAAGCTTTCCACTTCTAATCCGCGGTGAAGCGAAGCGAAGGCGAAAAAAACCTGGTTGCGGGAGAAACAAACAAGAGACCAAAAGTTGCGGTCTGCCCTTCTCTTGTTATTTAACTTAACCCAAGTTGAACCAAAGACACCCTAGTTGAGAAAAAGTTCAGGGCCCTAGCAGGGGCTCTAAGCGGGATGCTGGGGACCAGGGGTGTTGGATTGGCCTCTGGGCGGTGAAAGGATATGCACGACGGTGGTGGTGTCATGTACCTAAGGAATAGCGTTGATGAAATAGGACGAGTTGGTGTTTTGATGGTGGATATTGGTTTGTAATGTGTATTGAGGAATGTCGGGAGTAAAAGCCGGTGGGTTGGAGTGAAGTTGAGGTTATTTATGAGTAACAATAAGCTTAAGCTGAAGAGTGAGAGTAGAGCAGACCAAGAGTGTCTGTCTATCTACTTGACTGTCAATCTGCTCTGCCTTGCTCTATCACACGTCGTCAATCCCAAGTCGAATGACCTTGACGATCTCCAGCGGTGCGTTGTTTTAGTTCTTCGGTCCTGTTTTTTCTTCTCTTCAAGCCCATCCCGTTAGTCCAAACCGTCAACCGCTCACCACGAGAAAAACATCACCTTACCCAAACTTTAGCCAGGCCAGTGGAGCTTCTTTGTTACTCAATTGGTGGAGTTGCGGTATGACCCACGACGGCTTTGCGCGTTGACGATCGGCTGCGGGACCGGAAGAGAAGAGAAAGTTATGGGGCTTTGCAGGAGGTGGTGGACCGAGAGAAAGCGAAAAATGCAGAGTGCAGAGTGCAGAGTGCAGAGAGAATGGGAAGATATTGTAATTATAGCAAGTATGGAATGTGAAGCAGGGAATCATATGACGTGGTCGGCTTGTAGGACCAGTGTTGGATATTCATCTTCACATGCTCTTGACGAGAGTGAGTGAAAATGAGAGACAGACATGGGCTTGTATCACTGTATCCCCCGACACAAACAAACGAGAGTCCGAGTGTCTGGGGGTGGCCCGGCATGATGCCCCTCTCTAGTGTCTCTGTCTCTCTCGTCTACCTTAGTACCTAGGCTCTGTGTTTTCATCAGCTCAGGAACAGCACAAGTCGGCGGGTTACGGAACAAACATACCGAAAGGAATAAGCAGTCTATCGATCTCGCCTGCAGGGACCGACATTTCTGCTTCTACAGGACTGCTGTACTGTACACCTCCATCCAGTCACTCTTTTTGACACCAACGAGTTAGAAGGGGTCTAGCAGGGTTGGTCCCACGTCACGCAGGCGAGCGACAGGGGTTAATTGGGACTTGGCTTTTGGGCGGCCCGCTCTCACGTTGCTGCGCCTTTTTTCTGTCTGGCTGTCGGTCCGTCCGCTGGCGTTTACACTTCTCTACGCCGTGCTCTGCTCTGTAGGATTGCACAAGAACTTGAAGCCTTGCCACAGTAGCTGAACAATGTACTCACAAAGACGACTAAGTGATGTCCATGATCACAGTCTCAGGACTATTACCAGTATGCTTCATGGTATCCACGTGTCAAACATCAACTGGGACACAGATACATGTACCGATGCATCTGTACATAACCCATCCATGTCTGCATACGTCGACCCGTCAATAACTGAACCTGATATGCAAATCATCCAAGGTCTCATTTTTCGTCCGTTCTTTTTCGCACTGATCTGCTTTGATCCAGAAGTCACAGACCAGTTTCACAGAGCGCCTAAAATCACTCACCCACTCACTCACTCAATCGCGGGGGTGATCCCAGCGTCTGAAACACAGACCTCTTGTTTTTTTTGTACGCCGGGTCTTCCCGTGGCTAGGTATTTGACGCCGTCGCTGAAAATGGGAGAGGAATCGTGAATGGGGTAAAGGCCTTGGCAAGCGCTTGGGACTTGTTGGCAGGATCCCCAGAAATAGAAGAAGATCCAATGCATGACAACTCACTTTGGACCTGTGCCTGTGCCTGCGCCTGTGCCTGAATCATCGAGAACCTATTATCAGTGTATTCCGTAGCATGTGAAAGATAAGATGCGATGAGCAGCCGAGGGGTTTCATTAAGATCAGATTTCTGTGCATCTGATGCAATAAAACGACAACACCCTCTTTTTGCATGACCATTCCTTGTCGTGGTAGAGTGATCTCGTGTTGCACATGATAACCTTGGGGGTTCTTGGGGTGCCACGCCCAGGAACGAAAAAAAGGGACTGCCTGACAGCCACCTACGAGCTGTGCCTCTACCAAGCTGCAAGTTGATCTCCAACCACCAACAAAGCACTGCATGTTCCAAAACCCTTTCTTTTTGTAAACGCCTATCTCTTCTATATGCCCATTCAAGAGACACTGGCTGAGACAGATGACGCGCCCGACATCGGAACCAATAGAGTCGTATCGATTGCGAAAATTGAACTTCACATGTCTTTTTAGAATGTGACGCTGTTTATGCAGCTTGACGATCGGTGGCTTGGTCATGTGCACGAGTGAAGCCGGTTACGGATGGGTGATCGGCAGAGAGTGCTGAGAATGGCAGTGGGTGATTGGGAATGGGGAAGAATGTTGATACGGGCTGAGACATTGGACGCCTTGCAGGTGATGAGTTGGACGTTTGAGCTGGCGACGTCGGTCAATGCGCTTGCACTTGGGAGTTGCGTCATGACATTCGGTGAGGGTCTTGGATACAATGAGCATGGGTTAGAGATCCTGAATTCGTTGGTCTCGGCTTTCTGGGCATCTTGGCCTTGAGCATGAAGTAGAGCCCCAGTCATGGCGGCGGCATCGTGAGAATTAGGGACAACGAGGGGTCCTCGTGACTGGCCTCTCTGAGCTTGGTCAACGTATTCCCTTTCGTAAATAGGTACTGTCCAACAAGACACACGAAGCTCCAGACGTCCAATTGATGGAAACTGCCTTGACCGCAATGATGTTGTTCAGCATGCTTCTGAGGGGATGTCAGAGAGCTTGACCCCTGGATCCACAGCGATAGAAGAGTTACATAGTAGGTTCAATTGTATGAGCTTGGAGGATTCTTTGATGAGTTTATTCTGGCATCTATTTCATGGTCTAAAGTATTGTTGCGTCCCGACGAGAACCTGCGCAATGGTTCTGAGTAAGTTAGATATTCTATGTACCCTGCTCAACGCCGTATACGAGCTATCCAATCGCCGACAAGATATTATTCGGAAAGCTTCGCTCCTCACTTTAACTCGTAAACACGTCTCTCAAACCACGGTGGTATAGGGTAATGCTCCCAAAATAGCATCATCCCAAAGCTGAGATTAAGTTCAGCCGTCTCAATGCAGAAGATCATTCTACCAATTGAACACAGCCCAAATGCTGTAGTCGCTCATTGTCAATGTCCTTCGAGACTCTTCGTGGCTGAGTCCATTTGAGCAAGATTCCCTCCCTCCACCAATTACGACCCGGCCCATCCGGAGATTTCGCATCACGTAATCTGCTTTACCCTGTTGATCAAGCTAGCTCTTATTCCAACACGAGGAATCTCACTTCCTCCTCTTCTCCATGTAATCGTTATGGATTTGTTAAGAAGACACGGCGGTCATGGACACGGCCACGAAGAAGTGGAGAATGGCCACGGCCATGGTCATCAGAGCGAGGATTCGGTGAGGCAGCACTTTCTCGCGTGTCTTTACTGGTATGTCTTGGCGATGGTGTTGATAATTGGTTCTGTCTCACGGTTAATATCTATTTTTATCGCTAAACAACGGTATGTTAACTCAAATAACTTGGGAATAAGGCTGAGACATTATAGGATAAAAAGAAGAGATGCTGGGGCGAGTTCAGATACGTCAATCTCGACGGTAGAGAAATTGGTTGATGCGCCAAAGGCTCTTGTATCAAGAATATTTCGACTCCCAGTTCGGTCGGCGACCTTGCCAGTTCGCAAGGCAATCGTCATTGTCGCGTACACAGCGTTCGTGGCGGGTCTTGTAACTTACAAGTCCATCCACCACGATACCAATTTCCACGAGCGCATTGCGTTTCGCGCCGCTTGGATAACCGCGACACAGACTTCCCTACCCTTCCTCCTAGCTGTGCGCGTCAACCCAATTGGACTGTTGCTAGGAACTTCGTACGAGAGACTCAACTGGTTCCACAGATGGGCGTCAAGGGTCTTCTTCGCAAGCGCAACCATCCACGGCGGCTTCTTCGCATGGGAATGGCTAGCTGCTAGCTTCTTCTGGACCGAGATCAAGACCGTCAAGATGGTACTACCAGGAATCGGAGCGTGGTTCATCCTAGCTTGGACGGTTGTGTCAACGTTGCCCTTCTTCCGACGTATGAAGTACGAACTCTTCGTGGTACAGCATATCATATCAGTCGTACTACTTCTCGTCTTTTTGGTCCTTCACGTTCCAGACCATCACCTCTTTAGCATCTGGTGCGCCGTTGGCGTATTTGCATACGATGTAGTGACGCGCTCGGCGAATCCGATCTGGCGGAACCTGAGGCTTCGGGTTTCGGCGAATCCATCTGTACGATACGCATACGACGCCAGCATCCAAGCAGTCGACGACGAATTAACCACCATGACTATCCGAAACGTTGGCTTCAAGTGGAAGCCCGGACAGCATGTTTTGATCTGGTTGCCGACTTTCCGATGGGAGACACCTCATCCTTTCACGATCGCCAATATTCCGGATTCTGAAGGGAAGAGTCAGGATGTTCAGCTTACGATCAAGACGAAAACTGGATTGACGAGGGACCTTAATGATTGGGCGCGAAGGACGGGAATGAGGGGTGATAACGGGAGCATGAGGGTTATGCTTGCAGGGCCTTTTGGCGCGGTGCCGAATTGGAAGCAGTTTGAGAATGTTGTTCTTGTCGCAGCATCAACGGGAGGATCGTTCACTACGCCAGTGCTCGAGGATCTGCTTTCGACGCAATCGCCGGGATGTGTTCGCAAGATCAACGCGTTGTACATTGTTCGTCGGAAGGCGCATGCGGAGCCCTATCTTCAGCGCATATCACGTGTGCTGTCGAGGGCGAAGGAGATGGGCATCTCTGTGAATGTTCAGGTCGCCGTAACGAGGGGTGGCACCGTTTCTGATGCCATTCTTCGTGACGATGCGAACGCAAGTCGTGAAAGATTGATCGACGAGCCCACGAGAGGACCGAGTGTTGAACTGGAGCGCTTCTCAATAGACTCCAGTGCCTCTTCGGAGAGTGACTCGAGTGGTAGGGAGGAGCAGCTGCTGAAGGAGGAGATGGACATGGACTTCGACGGTGCGCACGCTTCGGCCATTGAACACACAGAGGGTCGACCCGAGATCGCGATGTTCATCAGAACGGCAGTTGGGAGTGTTCCTGGTAATGTTGCTGTCGCTGTGTGTGGCGGCGATGCGATCGAGAAGGTCGTCAAGACGAGTGTTGCGTCGATGGAAAGGGAAAGGAGCAGGGATGGAGTAGGTGTAGGGGACATATACTTGCACGTTGAGCGATCTGATATTTAAGCGCAGGTACCTTAATAATGTTAATTTGTGCCAAAGAATGACTCCAAAGTAAGAGGAAACTCCTGAAAAAGCCCAAGACCTCCTTTCCAAGTGATAACAAGCCTTAGGTAAGTTTAGCATGTCTCGTTAAGCCTTTAGACCGGGTTGTTTGACATCCTGATTTAGAACCAGAAGTTTCTCGCTCCCTACGAGGCTTACTTCAGTGGAAGGTTCATCACCCAGCACCTGAATGTTAGCCATCATCAGTTCCAGAGCTTCAGAGTTCTATCCTCAGGCCTCAGGCCTTCACGGCTGAACTCTGAACGAACCACTGGTAGCCGCGCGAACTGTGAGGGCACGGTAGCTGCCACTATTCTGGCAGTGGCAGAACGGCAAGACGAATCATCTCCTCCCCTGAGCAATATCTCATCACCACAACAAGACGGAATGATCTCAAACTCTTACTTTTCCACCCCCACACAAACATCTCCTTGGAGTTTTATTCTTCACAAACCATCACAACATACAACTCTAATTACCACAAGAATACACTACAGCCAGTACAAACATCCTTTGCTGTAGCAGCTCGTCATCATGTCTACTCAGCACAACTACCTCGAGGAGGAGGACGACTTCTCCGAGTTCTACAACAACCCTCTCTACAGGCGCCTCTCCGAGGTGACCCCCCATGAGCGAAAGTATGCTTGCCCACCTCCTCCCCTTCCCAACCCTCGTCGGGATAATGGCCCTAGAGTTGTCGCCCGAAAGCACTCTCCTCGCCCGCACTCTTCTCGCCAGCACTCCCCCCGACAGCCCTCCCCCCGAGAGCCCTCCCCTCGCCGATCCTCCCCTCGTCAGCCCTCCCCTCACCCCCTCTCCGCACGTGCGAGGGATGCCGCTGCTATAAAGGCTTCCATCCGAAGACACTCCTTCGTAAAGCCTCGACAGGCCCCGAACAAGGAGGATGCCTCCGAGCCAGAGGGTGCCCATGCGCCAACCTTCAACCCGCTCGCCGACCGCAACTTCCAGCAAAACGTCGCCCGCGTCCTCGGCCCCGAGCACGTTAACAAGTACGAAAACTGCGCCGACATGGCGGAGAAGGCCAAAGAGGAGCTCGAGGACAAGCCTGAGGGAGCTCACCGACTCGGACGTCCCTGGACCAAGGAGGAGTTTGACAAGGCTGCGAGATTGACGGAGTAGGGAGCTGACTCAATGACTGTCAAGGCGCTCATGGGGTTTCCCGATGACCCGATCACGGACGAGGTCGAGAAGGAGTTTTAGGAGATTATGAGCGACGAGGAGATGATCTTGGAGGCAGACGAAGGTCCCGAGGAGGGCGAGATCCTGGAAGATGACGAGATTCTGGAGAAATACGACATCATGGATTGGAAGAAGCCAAACTCACGGAAACTGGCGATTAGGGGACGAGGCGGCGGAGATCATGATGCGGATCTGGCACGTGAACGGCAGGCTTAGCAGCGTGTAGGAACGCTCGGCCAGGAGTACTTTAGCGATTGCGATAGCTCAAGCCAGACAATTGATCTCGTGGTTGACCCCAATTGCTAGCATTAACAGAAGTGAAGGTTCCATTGACTAACCTAGCTCAAGCTTTGTACAGTAGAGTTTCGACTGAACAGTGAATGACACGCAAAGGTTTGAGCTACTTGGCGAAGCAAATCACAGCCCGTTCTTGATGCGCTGAATGGATGTTCGGGGGAGTTAACATCCGTGAGTTGCGTATCGATACGTAGCATCACCACAGCCAAACTATCGCTTCGATAGCATTAGTACCCTCGAGCCCCCCCTGAATAAGACACGAAGTGAAATTAACTGTTGATCAGAATGAGTATGCAGTCCTCTGGTTCCACTGCATCACTCTGAATCCCCCCACCGCGATAGTTATTCATGGTCGGTTCGATCAATGGAATAGGTGATATAAGGATGCTTTGGACGCCGTAACAATTTGCTGGTCCATCAACACAAGAATCACACTACAGCAAAGACACTATATCACCGCAACAACACATTCACTCCAACAAACCCACCACAACGAACTCGAGCACCATGTCTGACCAACGAAACCTTGCTGAGGACGCCCGAATCCTTGCAAAGATCTACAGCACCCAATTCTACAGAAGAGTGGACGGACTTGCCAGGAATGCCAGCGGCGTTGTCTACGACCCCAGCCGTGGCCCTGCTCCTCCATCTCCAGAGCTCAAACCATTCCAGCCCCAACCACCACGACCTGATACTCCCCGACCATCTGGACCTCCAACAATGGAAATCCCCGGCAATCCCATCGTCAACGAGAACTTTCAAGAAAACGTCCGGCGGGTCCTGGGCCCTGGCTACGTAAACTCGTGGCGCAACCTGGGAGAGATGACCATGAGGTGTGTTGAGTTTGTGCGCCGCAAGGCAAGACCTGGCCGATCGGACAAGATGTGGGGTGTTCGTGAAATTCAGATTTTCGCCAGACTTTCGGTTTGGGGCGTCCACAAGCATGTCATTGAGGCGCTCATTGAGTGGCCGAGGGAGCAGTTCACCGCTGGGGAGGCGCCAATCTACTATGCGACTATTGAGGATGAGTTGCGGTACATCCCTGTGACGCCTCAACAGGCTGAGGCCGAAGCTCAACAGGCCTCGAGCTCAGGACAGTGAGGGAGATGGTTATTGGTACTTGATCGTGGGAAACGCAGGGTACGGGAGGACGCAGTATTGTGGAATGATGATGGTGGCCTGTTACTTAATATAGTTGGAGAGGAAGACAGAGCTATAGCTTAATGAGATGCCAGAAAGGCAGATAGACAACCAGACTAATTCTTACATTTCGGGCAGCCTGCTTCCAGACATGCTTGGGCTGTCACTGTGATGACCTCTCTGCATGTCAGTTACCGCTTGCTGAATGACTGGCACAGGCCTAGCGCAAAGAGACTCAGAAACGTTGGCTAGGTACTTCTTGGACTGTGGAAGCTACTCGTGTACAGAATGAAAGTCATGGGTAGACTCGTGCTTGAATTGTCAACCGTCTATTAATACCATGTGCCCGCATGTACTGATAACTGCTGCATCAAACCAAAGAACTGTCTCTCTGTCTCTCTCCAGTGACGATTGTCTTGGTGCCCCCGCTCGAAGGAACTATACCATCTAGTCCATCTCGGGTCGTTTGTTGACCATAGCATCTAGCATCTTCATTGAGTCATCAATACCTCTGAGCATCTCGTTTAGGGCATGAGTTCTCAGTCTCATATCCTCAAAGTCGTCGTACCCTCCTTGGCCATGTATCTCCTCCGTTGTATCTTCTTCCGTCTCATTCTTGATGCTGGTATACAGCTTCTCCATGTCGTTACCAACACTTATGGATCCCTCCCCTCGGATACTCTTACTTGGCTTCCTATCACCGAAGTTGTCGTACCCTCCTAGCCCGTGTGTTTCCTCCGATTCATCCTCTTCTGTCTCACGCGGCCTCTTTCTGCTGTTACCAGCCCGCCAGGGTCTCTCCTCCCGAGGAAGACTACCCTGCTGTATAGGCTCAAAGCCTTCAAGTCCTCCCGATACGTGTGTCACCCCCAAGGGCCCGAATGAGTTCTCCAGTATCCTATACGGAGTCCCACCACTCCTATAAGGACCCTCGGTACTACTTCCAACTCTGTGGAATGCCTCTGCTTGGGATGGATCATCTTGCTGCTCATATCCAAAGTCTTCCGCCTCCCCCGGACCATTTGCCTCTCCCAATATCCTCTTTTCGTCCTTCATCCAATGGCGAAACAGTCCCCAATCCAGGGCTCGACTGTCTCCCCGGGGGAGACCCATTAGAGCTGGAGGGACATACAGTGGTACTCCCCATGCTTGTAACCTCGCAGACCTTTCCCAATCTACATCATTCCAAGGCTTTGGTAACGGAGCAGACGTGCCGGCCTCGCCAACATGTAAGCACCAGCCTATCATCATTGACAGGTTTTCCCATCCGTCATGAGCGTAGGGGCCGAGCACACGTCGCATGTTCTGCTGCTAGTTCACATCGACTCGGGGGTCTGGAGGAGGCATATTTGACGATGCTGATGATGAATATGATTGTGGAATTTTCTTGTAGAAGATATGGCGAGTATGTTGTTGTTGTTGTTGTTGGTGGTGATGATGATGATGATGATGATGATGGAATTGAGTGCTTGTCTGGCTGAGAGGTAGAATGAGGAACTTATCGTGCCTAGATCGCACTTGCTTGGTCGATGGAAGTTAACATTCTGACGTTGAAGCAAGTCCAATGGTCTATTAAATCTGCACTGAAACAGCCCAAGTTTATGTAACTTTACTGGGATATTTTTGTCATTGAAGATGGGATAGAGTCAGAGGTTCTTCAGTAGACCCCCCGGGGGACAGAAGAATTGACCGGTCTTAGGTATTTTTTACCTAAGAATAATAAAGTAAAATAAAATTATATAAATTAAGAAAAAAATATTATAAAATAGAGAAATCTTTATATTATTTTATATAAGTAACCTTCTTTTAATATACTTATTACTTAATTTATTATTAAGCTTTTAAATATATATAGACTTTTTAATATTTTTAAAGTAAATTTAAAAATATTATAAAAAATACTTTTTTAAAAAATAATATACTTTATAGTAATTTAATAATTAAATATTATAATATAATTTACTTTAAGTATATAGCTATTTTAGTTATTTAATTATTAATTTTTAAAGTAATAGAGATTTTGGTAAGATTAGTAAGGACCGGTCAATTCTTCTGTCCTCCATACTTTTACCCCAGATCTTAACCCTTGTCCCGACGAACCTAAGGGTATATTCAAGCACGGTGATTCGACACTGATTGCCGACCAAATTTTCCGGGGTAAGTCAAAACGGCACCGAGACACTAAACCCCGGATGAAAAAGAAGCGCCGTCTTCAACACTGGCTGTTCTAGAATTTCCATGGCTTGCGATCTGTGTTGTGTTTGTCTCTTTTGGGAGGCTGATAACCGAGTGATGCCGATTGTGGTCTGTGCTCATCTCGGCCGGGCGGAAGATGGGGCGCATGGGGTTGGAGAAGATGGCGGGGATCCACGGTACGGACTCGGAGGTCCTCGACGGCGGAAGAGCCGGTGGACAAATACAGTTGTAAAAGCTCGGAGAAGTATTTTACATAATGATGGAGATTACTAGAAATATTCTTAGGTTAAGAAAGTCAAGATCAGAATTTGTGAGGCCACAAGATACAAAGTCAGGGATGTGTAGGAGAATCAGGCCACACGCATGTATTGTCTAATAGTGTCATGACCGATGCACTTCTCCTCTCGGCAACGTCGGTAGATCTGGAGATCAACTGCATCAGCAAGTTATTCTCTCTGCGTAGTGTTACACTGTTGCTCCCTATGATATAACGGAATTGTAAATCCGGTGCTTGGCAGAACTTCCCTTCTCTCCGCGTTGTACCTCTTTGCTGAACCAAAAGGCACAACGGTACCTGAATGCAAATTTGGAGAAAGGACACGCTCAAGCGTCCACTATAACCGACAGGCCAACCACTGGAAGGGATACATCCCCGCTCTGAAGACTCAGTGGGTTTCGGTGATCCACCCCTCGTCACCGTCACCCCGACGAAGCCAATCCAATTGAGTGTCCTCCACTAACCAAGGTTGGAGCTGTCTTCTCTTTCTTCCCTCTTATTTATCCTTTCTTCCTCCTCCTCTTTTTACTCTTCCTCCTTGAACGGAACAATCTCCCCTCTTTCTTCTCCTTTTTGGTACATTTTGCTTTCAGATCATCATGGCTTCACCCGTTGCTTCTGCCGCCCTCAAGGCGCGCGTTCGCAATCCCGCTATGCTCAAGAAGCTTGCGCGACCTGAGGATCTGATGCACCACTTTCCCAATGGCTCATATATCGGCTGGTCTGGCTTTACGGCTGTTGGATACCCCAAGTACGTTTACTCACCTCTTCTGCACAGTTCATTGCTCTGCAATTACTTCGAGTGTCGAGTTTCAGACTCCGCACCGGCTATTCTCGTCATTACCCGAGCTTGGCGCAAACAATGCAACTGACAATCGCAACAGGAAGGTTCCCACTGCTATGGCCGACTACGTCGAGCAGAACAACCTCCAGAGCAAGATGAAGTACTCCTTGTTCGTCGGTGCCTCGGCCGGTTCCGAGACGGAGAACCGATGGGCTGCTCTCGACATGATCAACCGACGAAGCCCTCACCAGGTCGGCAAGGACATTGCCAAGGGAATCAACTCTGGACGAATCAACTTCTTCGACAAGCATTTGTCCATGTTCCCCTCTGATCTCGTCTATGTACGTAACCGCAAAAGCGCAGAATGGAAATTTGTTGATTGCGGCCCCACCATTCGGCTTCGCTTTAATCTCCCACCGAGCTATTGCGGCTCCGATAAGACAATCGGCTGACAATTTGACTCTAGGGCTTCTACACCAAGGATCGATCAAACAGCAACCTTGATGTCACTGTTGTTGAAGCGACAGACATTCTCGAGGATGGCAGCTTTGTTCCGGGTGCCTCTGTTGGTGCTACTCCCGAGTTGATTCAGATGGCTGATAAGGTACGTCACCGCCAAGCTCAAGCCCGCATCGCCGACTTATACTTACTGACAATTGCGCTTGGTAGATCATCATCGAGGTCAACACCGCCATCCCCTCTTTCAAGGGTCTCCACGACATTACCTTCACCGACGTTCCTCCCCACCGCACTCCCTACAATATCACCGCTGTCGAGGACCGCATTGGTTCCCCCTCAGTCAAGGTCGACCCCTCCAAGGTCGTCGCTATCGTCGAGTCCGATTACTGGGATGCCACCGGCCCCAATGCCGATGCCGACGAGTCCTCTCGCCAGATCGCCGGCCACCTGATTGAGTTCTTCGAGCACGAGGTTGCACAGGGCCGCATGCCCGCCAACCTTCTGCCTCTCCAGTCTGGTATTGGCAACGTCGCCAACGCTATTGTCGGCGGTCTCAACGAGTCCAAGTTCAAGAACCTCAAGGTCTGGACAGAGGTCATCCAGGACACTTTCCTTGATCTCTTCGACTCTGGAAAGCTCGACTACGCTACCGCCACATCAATCCGCTTCTCCCCCGATGGTTTCAAGCGCTTCTACGATAACTGGGATGCCTACGCCGACAAGATCCTCCTCCGAAGCCAGGCTGTCTCCAACGCTCCCGAGATCATCAAGCGTCTCGGTGTCATCGGCATGAACACCCCCGTCGAGGTCGATATCTTTGCCCACGCCAACTCCACTTGCGTTAGTGGAACACGCATGCTCAATGGCCTCGGCGGCTCAGCCGATTTCCTCCGTAACTCCAAGTACTCTATCATGCACACACCATCCAGCCGACCCTCCAAGACCGATCCCCACGGTGTGTCCTGCATCGTCCCCATGGTGACCCACGTCGACCAGACCGAGCATGATCTCGACGTCATCGTCACCGAGCAAGGTCTCGCCGACGTGCGCGGTCTCTCACCCCGTGAGCGTGCCCGTGTCATCATCAACAAGTGCGCGCACCCCAAGTACCAGCCCATCCTGAGCCACTACTTCGACAAGGCTGAGTCGGAGGGTCTGAAGAAGGGTATGGGCCACGAGCCTCACCTTCTCTTCAACGCTTTCGATCTGCACAAGGCTCTGGCTGAGGAGGGCAGCATGCTCAAGGTCAAGCCTTGGTAAGGCATTGGCTGTAGCTTAATGAAAGAGAGGGAAAAGAAAGAAAGAGCGGCTGTACTCATATGAATGACATTTTGCGTAGCTTTTTTTTTTTTTTTTTTTTTGGGATATGTTTTTGTTGGTCTACATAGATGTTTTGGATGATAATTCCCCAGCAATTGAGCATTGAATCTTGACCATCTGGATTGATCATTGAAGTGTGACATCATTGTTGAATTGTTGGTGCTTAGCGGAGTCGGGGTCAGTTCTGGGTCCGACACTTTTGTGGTGGCTTGAGCTTGAAGATGGACGCTGTCGGGGGTGCGGACAAATGTCCGCTCACCTGATGGACTTGCTGGATCTGTTGTTCACAGCAGATATGTCTATCTGATTTACATACCACAATAGTGTCCAATCGGATTTTGGTGAATAAATGGTGACTACAATCTGAAAATAGCGTTGAGCAAGAATGTGCTTCAGCAGAGATGGTCCGGTTAGCTTGGTGGGTGTCAATGAAGCTGATCTTATGTAGAAGTATTACAAGTTAAAACGCTTATTCATGATTTTAGACAAGGCCAAGCTCTCATTTTCTATCAAAAAGGAATGCGCCTTTATGCGTATGTTTCAGCTTTACATACCGTCAATCTAATCTAATTGGCCTCTTCAACACTAGGTACATTGTCCAGCTCAGCTTTAGCGCCAAGGCGTTTTCGTCCTCACAAGGCATAATCACTACTTACAACTACTTCAGACTATCAACGACCGGCTCAACTCTGCAAGTCGACCAAAATCTCTGTTCAATGGCAAACACAACGGAAGACCTCAATCGCTGGGCCCTAGTATCCTCTCTCTACGGCCCCGGCACCTTCTGGAGCTGGCTCATCATCGTAGCCTCTGTCTTCATAAGCTGGACCGTCAACCCAGCCACAAAACGCTTGGACTCGATCACAAACGATACAATCGCAGCGCTTACACTGCCTGTAGTCGCAGCTGCAGATGCACTCTATCAACTAGTCAAATATGACCGACCTGATCGTCCGCGATTGTTGTTGAGCGATTCACCAGAAGATATCCAACTCGCCGCTGCTCTGGAGGCCCCGCTCGCTATATGCGAATTCTACGTGGTTCTGGCGATTTTCCTGCATAGCGCTGCGTGGAGGAGATATCAGTGGAAGCGACTGGGCTGTGTTGCTGTCTCGACCTTTTTGTGCTTTTCACCGCAGCTGGTTATCTTCTTTACGTATCCTGATCTTCCTGTGTCAAGGAGCACTTTTGCTCGACCGTTTCTGTTCAACTTCGTTCTAGAATTGGGGTTCATATCGGGGATCATGGCTATCATGACTGGCGTCTCGATTATTCGCACGGCTGTTGTCACCGTGTATCGCAGAGCCAAGCCTTTTAGCACCGAAGACCAAGAGAGACCCAAAGAAAGGCGCAGCGGGTTTGAGAAGTGGTCAAATATCTTTGCTTCCGTTCTCATCGCAAGTATCATCTCCGTCGTCAAGTATGGGTTTGCTGGCAACACAATGGCCTTTGCTGCGGGCGTGCTCGGATACCAGACTCGTATGATAAGATTTATGCCCAAGAGCAACGTCTCTCTTACGGATTTGGATCAGGTTGTTGCGTTGGCTGGTGGAGCGTTTACATTTTTGTTCAGTATATATGATGCTGTGAAGGGTTGGCGATTGCAATCTCGCGCTGACATTGGAAACCATAGCTAGGCTAGTGTAGGCCATTAAGCCAACACAGTTTTGGGGATTCATTTGTCGTCCTGGGGTGTCTACATAGGTAGGTAGGTAGATAACGTTGACGGTTCCTTGGGCTTACTGAGGTCGAGGGGGCCAAAACTCTATTTGGCTTGATGGGATATAAAACGTCACTGCTGACAGATGCCCAGCCTCGAATCTTGTTCTTCCATCATCCGGATTCTTGGAATTTGAGTAGCCTTCTCAAACACGAGCAGCAATGAAGCTTTACGACGCCCCAGCATCCAACCCAATGGTTGTTCGTCTCTTTGTACTCGAAAGAGGAGGCATCAGCCTCGATGTCGAAACTATCGACGTCATGAACATGGAGAATAGAGGCCTTGAATACCGAAAGATCAACCCACGAGGGGAGGTTCCGGCGCTCGTTCTCGATAATGGCTTTGTCCTAACTGAGGTTACCGCCATCTGCGAATATCTCGATGAGACGGCCCACGGTGGCAAGTCGCTCTTTGGCGAAACACCCCTCGAGCGTGCCGAAACACGCATGTGGCTGAGACGAATGGACCTTGAAATCGCACAACCTGTCATCTCGTGGGTTCGCAATGACCCAGAAACTACAGACTTTTACATAGGACATCGGATTCCTATCCCCGAAGCGAGATTGACACAGAAGGTTACTATTCAGCAGTATCTGAACCTGTTGGATAAGCAGCTGGAGGGAAAGACGTATCTTTGCGGTGAGAGGTTTTCGGCGGCGGATATTCACTTTTATAGTCTGATGAAGGGAAAGACCACGGGTATGGCACCATGGATACTTCATCCAGGGAGGATGAATGTTGTCAGATACTTTGAGAGGATGGATGCTAGGGAGGCTAGCAAGAAGGCCTTGGAGGTATTTGGAGCTAGAGTTGAAGCTCAATAGACGAGTGCAATGAATGATTATCAATGGATGCCCATCCTGTTCAAGCATAAGTACATGGAAAATCTATTCACGACCCCAAAGGCGGCTATTTAGTTGATTGAAATAGGAATGATCAATATGAAAAGGCCCGAGAGGTTCTTGAAATCACGCACTTCACACGTGTCGAGATGGGCCAAGGGAACGTAAGATCACGTTTACTAAATTATAAGTAGACTTGGGTAAATTTGATGTATACTGCGTGGACCTACAGGCTGCATAGTATAGTATCAAGAGCTTTCTCCATAGCCCCTGATTCTCGACAAGAAATGACAGGTTGAATCTATCGGTAACCAGCACAAACGTCTTGATAGACATTCTTCTCTAGACCAGCAGCATCAGTAGGAATGTAATTCAGATACGTCGCGTATGAATACGTCCATCTTGGATCATTCGTCTCCGTCTTCCAAGTCCAGTAAATCCACCCCGCCATACCAGGCTTCTCATACAACTGCTGCTGAGCCGTAAAGAACTTGTTGAAGAAACTCTTGTCATGCCAATCAGCGTTCGAAGTCATACTCCATTCACCAGTGAACGTAAAGTCCTGGCCGCTAACGAGACGAGAGTCAGTACAGGCGCTGTGCATGAGCTGGTACTGATCGCCGTTGTTGTTGCCGAGTGCAAAACCGATGTAGTTATGGTCGTCGAATGCAGTGTAGGGATCGTTGGCTACGGAGGATACGGAGCGTGGGTTTCCGGAGTCCCATTTGCTGGACATGAATTGCACGTGAAGCTTCTTGTTGTCGGGGATTTTGAGAGAAGCCTCAGTGTCGCGAACGGCTTTGAGGGCTGCGGGATAGTACTTCTGGATCAAGCCTGGGTCCTCGCCGGGAGCAGGATAGCGGTTGTTTGCATCATGACGAGAAACAGGCTCGTTGAGAACCTCGATCACACCAACAGTAGAATAAGCAGAGTTGGTGTGAATACGGTTTGTCATCCAAGCAAGCCACTTCTGGGCACGGCCAAAATTATAGTCGTTGAAGAATCCAGCTGGTTTGTTGTTCTGGCCAGTGAAAACATCTTCCTGCTGACCGCCAGGAGCGCCGTGAAGATCAATGATGACATAAATACCGAGGTCAGCAGCCTTTTGGACGACAGCGTCGAGGTAAGGAAGCATGCGGTTGCCATCAGCAAAAGGCTCACTCGCTGTGTCGACAATATCAGTGTAGGACCAGTATCCGATGGGGATTCGGATGGTGTTGAGTCCTACGTCATGGACCGACTGCACAGTTGCGGGGTTGATCCAGTTCTTCCAATGCTGTTCGAAGCGACTGTTGCCGGTTTCACGGTTTGATCCTAGGTAGTGATCGCGCATGCAGTCGAACTCGGATACAGAGTCGCCGCACTTGAGGACGTTTGCCCATTCATCTCGCTGCATCCAGGGCTCGCAGACGAGCCAGCCTGTGCTTGTTAGCAGATGTATACTGAGAAGGATATTGGGCACTTACCTCCAAAGTTGACTCCGCGGATCTTGGTTACGCCGCTGGGCAAGTTTGGTTTGAACCGTTTCCCGAGCTGTTCGTGGCGAGCAGTCTGGTTAAATGCTGCTAGGTCGCGCTCATGGGGAAGCCATGCTGAGGCGGAGCTAGCCAGGACCAAGGGAAGAAGAGTGGAGCAATGCATCTTGTTCAGAAGCTATTACGAAGATAGTGAGGGGGGATGAGCATCACTAGACTATCGTGAAGGATAGTGAAGATATATATTGAGAGTAATTTATTCAGTATAGCCTATTTACCTCAGCCTCACATGATGCCGATCAGTTGAACTCCGCTTATTTGTCTCAGCCAGCTTTCTCGTAATCTCTTGCCGTCAACTTACTGCATAGGGCCAGCTGGTCAGGATATTGAGCTTATTCGGCCCGTTAACCTGCATTAAAGTACCATGGGTCATGCCATTGGGTAAGCGGGCATTTCAACTTGTGGTGAGACCTCATACATACACTTCTCATGCTCAAGGATGAACTCTATCGCTCGATGAATAAATACGGATTTCCCTTTCTGCAACCTCCTACCGGTTTTAATATCTATGACTTGCCCTGTACTTGCCACACTAGTTTATCCCTTCGAATTTCGATTGACCTTTCGAAACGTGCTTGGGTATGGATATGGGATACTCGATTGGGCTAGCTTCATCTCGTATTTAGCTGAGGAACAGGAGAATATCAGTAATTTCGGCACTGAAAAGAGGTCATTCATTGGCTCTTGACTTCAAAGAACATGCTACGTTACGAATTGCGCATCGATACCGTCGAAGGCAACCTTGATAATCTGGCTGGGCGGCCGACCCCAGGGAACTATTGTGTTGAGAGTCAATGGAACTTCCTCTTTGAGCAACGATCAAACCACAACGATCATCATCCCGCATACAGATTGCCGAGTGGAGTCCGACGTTGCATTACAGCCGGTCTCTCCGGATTTCTTCATGCTGATCCATGCTAGCTGTTACCCGTCTGCATAGTCTGTCTCTGAGTAGTGAAAGCGTATAAGCGTACAAACAAAATGCGGATTGCCGTGTCGGGACGTGCCGAGGGAATGGTTGGACCGAACAGCTGCTTGGACTCGTACCTTTTTTGCAGCCCTAGGAAAAAAGACAGGGGTGTATTGGATTGTCAGTGGCAAAGACAGGATGAAGTTGTTGGGAGTCCCGGCCCCTAACTTATTGATGAGCTTTGGGTGCTCTATTAAGGTAACAGTCCTGTCGATAGTTACTAGAAGAGCTTTGAGTAAAACTTGATGGAAAAAAGAATGTTTTTAGTTATTTATTTAGCTGCTTAGACATAGACTTGTGGCTTATAATTTCTCCGATAGCTCATATCGAACTGGCTAAGCAAAATAGAGCGAAGCCAATGCCGAGGAAGGATGATCGTCCAAACGGCAGTTGATATTGGCTGATTTAGAGTGGGAGAGGATCGTGGAACTTTAGTTAAGCTACCAACTACTGTAGATCCAAGGGTCGACTTTGGGCCTAAGGGTCTTTACACTCCAACGGCCATCACTGGGGCTTATCGGGCCTTTCATCAACGAATCCTTCAAAATCTTGCTCGGTGTTTCACGGTGTTAGTAGGTACTATAGGAGGCCTTACTGAGGTGTAAATTGCGCGCCCTATTACTTACATGAGCCTTGAAGGAATAACGTCAGATACGGGGAAACCGGCCACACCCAGAAACCGGCCACCCTGCACTAACAGATAAGAAAAATAAAGGATTTAATAACTTTCTTTATATAGGTTAAAATAAAAAGGATAAAGGTTTTTTATATATTAGTAATATAATACTATATATAAATAATTTTATTTTCTATATATAGTATATAGTTATTATATAATATAAGTTTAAATAAAACTTAAAAGTTAAGAAATAGAAATTCTTTTAAATTAAATATTAAATTTAATAAAAATAATATAAGCTTAAATAAATAAATTTTAAGTTTTTTCTTACTTATAATAACTATAGAAAAATACTATTAAATTATATTACTTTTTAAAATAATAATAATAATTTTTAAAAATAAATCTTAAAAAATTATATATAAATACATATATTATTTTAAAAATTAATTATTAATTTAAAAAAATAGCTATTTATATAGTTTAAGCTTTATAAGCTAATTTATAGCTTAAAGTAATATAAAAGAAATTAGTTTTAATTTTACTAAGCTATATTAGTATTAATAATAGTAAGTAAAGTTAATATTAAGTATAAAAGTTAAATTACTATATATATATTAAATACTATATAATATATAATAAATAAAGTTATAATTAAAAACTTTAAATACTTAGTAATAATAATCTTAAAACTAGGTTTTTATAGCTATTTTAATAGATTTAATATAAAAGTTTTTAATTAGTTAAGGTTTTCTTAGTAAATACTAGTAATTCCTTAACATTTTTTAGCCCTATATATTAAAATAGCTATAATATCTTATATAAGCTTAATATAATTATATAGTATTTTTTTATAATATATAAGCTATTTAACTATAAATATAAAATTAGAAAAAAATTAAATAAGTAATCTATAATATTTTATTAATATTTAAAAATACTGTATTTTCTTAGCTTACAGTAGAGGAAAGTGGCCGGTTTCTGGGGGTGGCCGGTTTCCCTGTATCCGACGTTAACCTCAAAGATTGGATCTAATTTGCCTTTAGTCATGTTAGATGATCTCAGTTTCATGAGAAATTGGTACTGACTAGAGCTAAATGGCTATATCAGGCGATAACAGTCACAAGTAAGCCGAGTGAAGCAAGCTGAAGACACGGAACTACAAATCAGCGTTCTAGACAGTTTTACCCCTGGCTTATTTCCGCTAAGTTACCAAAGAACTCTAGGGGCATGTTTTGACTCTCCTATCAAGGTTAAGCGGCCAATAAGTGAGAGCGCTTCGGGAGTTCGGCAGCTTGGACAGACCTGAGACTTGTCGATTAGAGCATCATATGGAGAAATTGGTCCCAGGGTACGGTGTACTTTAGCTTTATTGGGATGAACGGGAGTCAAGTTATAAGAAACGTGTATGTCAAGTATAAAAGCCTAAAATATCCCCTTTCAATTCTATTCAGAATCAACTCTATCAAGTCAGTGATTCTCTCGCTCCAGACATCAAGACAATCATGCATTCATCTTCATTTCTTACCGTTCTCGCGCTGGGAACGGGAGCTTCTGCTTACCAGCTCCCCCAAAACCTGAAATCCATATACGATAACCACAAGGTAAGTCTTGCCCCATCTCTCATAAGTACAACTCTAATGATAGCACAGGCCGGCTCATGTTCCAACCGCCTTTCTGACAGGTTCCCTGAGGGCGCTAGATACTGCGGCGATATCTCAGGAGCTATCTACCTCAAGGGCTCCAACGGGAACTACGACAATATGGATATTGACTGTGACGGAGCGAATAACCATGCAGGTGCTTGCTCGAATGATCCATCCGGACAGGGAGAGACTGCTTTCAAGGACACTGTCAAGAAGTACGGCATCCCGGACTTGGATGCTAATGTACACCCCTACGTGGTGTTCGGCAACGATGGGGCCTCGCCATCCTTCGATCCTCAGCAGCATGGTATCAAGCCGCTGAGTGTCATGGCCGTTGTTTGTAATGGTCAAGTGGCAAGTCTCCCATAGTGTACCATAACTACTTCTTGCTAATGTCGCTTAGCATTACGGTATCTGGGGTGATACCAACGGAGGTACTTCCACTGGCGAAGCCTCGATTTCTCTTGCTGAGCTTTGCTTCCCTAACCAGGGCCTCAATGGGGACAATGGACATGGCGAGAAGGATGTTCTATATATTGCCTTCAAGGGTGACGAGGCTGTTCCTGGAAATAATGGTGCTAATTGGAAGGCTACAAACCGTGCGGATTTCTCCAAGAGTATAAGGGCTTTAGGAGACAAGCTTGTTGCTAAGCTACAAGGCTAATGAACCCGGCATATGAATATACAGAGTGATGTTAAGACTCTTTTCAAAACTTTCTACTTCTGAACGTGTTTGACTAGCAGTGACGCTGCTTCTCTTGCTCATGTATGAGAAGAATGTGCCCGGTATTCTGTAAGTTGCATTTGTCAAGATAAAGGAGATTATCACTAACCCAGGAACTAAGTGTTATTCTTTCCATCCCAGGTTACTTTCTCCTATCTTGTACCCCTGAAAACATCTCTAGCAGACTCTTTCACCTCAGTATTTACTACCTTTCGCTCCGCGTGTTTCTTCTTCCCTTCATTTTACGCTTCCTCACATTTACCCGGGGCCTCCTGATATTTCTTGTGTGCCTAAGACTCACTATTGCTGCAGGTGCCATGTGCGACGTCATGCATTAAGTCTGTAATGTTCTTGTTGCTTGACCTCCCGGAAGACCTTTGCCGTAGGTTGTCAATCCCTGAAGATTTCAGGCCACTGCCAGACTCGATCACTTCTCTCCACCTGTGTCTTCTGGTTGAAGGGTGTGATATGGAGAACTTGCAACTGAGGGCAAAGTGTACTTCATCCATATAGAATTGTAAATATACTCGAGGTCGAGAGGGGCGAAACCAAATACGAAGCCCCAAGCATCAAAACATTTCTAGGCTATTATCTCTATCAAGCCCGTCATTTTCTCAAGTCAAATACTAGATAACTCAGGCGAAACTCAAGGACACCAAAGTCCATTTGTATTTCTAGAGCTGAGCTCCCGACGCCTTAAGCCGAGCTGGTGCTGAGGCAGCTGCAGCAGGCCCATCTGTAGGGGCCAGATTTGGGACGACATCCCTATACCTCCGGTTAGACTTTTCCCTATCGAGGAATTAACCTATTTGAATCGATATAAGAGATCCCTATATTTAGTGATTTTCCTGCTACTTCTATTTCTTTGTAACTTTTCATATTGTATCCCCTGTTGTCATCCATGTAAAAATCTTCTGCCTATTCTGATTGGTTGATTGCCGAGTCTCGTGATAAACAAAAACCACTGTGCCAAAAGCCCTACGAAATGTAAGGCCCTACTCTAGGGACCTAAGGCAACAGGGCTTATATTTTTATACAACACGTGATTATGGACTCACCGCGACAAGTTTCAAGGCGCCTGAAGACGTCTCTCCCTCACGTAAGTCTACAGCATTGGCCGCTTCAACAATACTGGCTGCTCTAGCTGCGACATCCAAAATGGATCCAAACCGGCCGAATGATGAGAGTAAGGGTAAGGTTCCAATGAAAAACGAACACGACGAGCCTACGGAGGAGCAGACCCGAAACCCCCCAACGTTCAGCCAACCCTATTGCATGACGGTTGGTAACGGACCAACATCCACTCACGCGGCTCGTCTTCAAGCCATGCTCGCTCGACTCAGGATATGGAAGTAGTACAGCAGGAGATGAAGCTGTTGATATGGCGATGCTGCCAGATCTACCGCTGCTTCCGCAAGATGGCAGTGGTAATAGCGCCCATTCTCAAGCTCAAAGTACTTCCATTGAGCAGATTTGGTATGAACAACACAGAGTAGCTCTGGGACGGTCCGTGAACACGACCATCCACCTTCTGACGACCCTGCAAGAGATCAATGCCCGTTGGAGCGTATTCTATCCAACGTCAGACCAAGCTCAAGGCGGGCCAAAGACGCCCAATCCACGCCCGAACTTTATGCGTGCCCAATCAGCGGCCTTGCCTGATACTGGTACCGAGACTCCCCTCGAATGATTCGCCGATGTGATACTTCCTACCAAGACGATGTGAACGCTGAATCGAGCAGAATGGCTGAGGAAAGAGTTGGTACAGCCCCGCGACTTCTAGCCTCCCAACTTTCGCCACAGCTTGCGGTCCTTAATATCGACTTGACGCTGGGTCACTTTCGACAAGCTGACCTTGTCTATACTCTCGAAAGGACTTCTATCGCTTCTCTACTCGACTAAAGGATCCGCTCTGCCGTGAGCCATTTCCAGTCGTTGCGGGCTCGCATCGGGGATCTATCAAGCAAGATTCTCATTACAGGAGATGTTAACGCCGGCAAATCGACCTTTTGCAATGCACTTCTCAGACGCAAAGTATTACCTGAAGACCAGCAACCTTGTACTGCGATCTTTTGCGAGGTTATTGACGCGATGGAAAATGACAATGTGGAAGAAGTCCACGCTGTTCACCTTGACACCACTTACAATCGCCGAGACGAACAGACATACGACATATATGCATTCAAGCATTTGGCCGACATTGTTTCAGACAACACCAAGTATCATCAATGCAAAGTCTATGTACGGGATACCCGAGCGACCAACCAATCTCTGCTCAACAACGGGACTGTACAAATCGCTCTAATTGATGCACCAGGCCTGAATTCTCACACCGCAAAAACCACGGCGGTCTTCGCCAGGCAAGAAGAGATTGATGTTGTGATATTTGTTGTCTCTGCAACGAATCACTTCACCATATCAGCTCAAGAATTCATCACAGCAGCAGCCGCCGAGAAAGCATATCTATTTATGGTAGTCAACGGATTTGATGCCATCAGAAATAAAGAACGATGCCGGAAAGCTATCCTGAATCAGCTTGTTGGCCTTAGTCCCGGAACCCTGAAGGAATCTTCCGAGCTTGTGCATTTTGTATCCAGCCAGGCAGTGCCTCTTGAAGACAGCAGATCCAAAGGGTCTGGAGATGATGGCACCCCCAACGATGGTGATGACCCCAATGACGACCCAAAGGGTAAAGGTAAAGATATCGAAAGTATTCGAGACTTTGACAAGCTTGAGGAGTCTTTGCGCAGATTCATTTTGGAAAAGAGGGCAAGATCCAAACTGGCTCCAGCAAAACACTATTTGCTCAACGTATTAAACGACATCAATATACTTGCGGCAAAAAATTCTGAGATTGCTCAGCTGGAGCTTGACAAAGGTATCAAGGCCCTTCAAGAGCTGGAACCTCAGCTCAAGAAGATGAAAGATGCTGTCCTGGAGGTCGAGAACAAAACCGGGGATATCATCGAAACAATGCACGCGGAGGTTTACAACAGTACACGGATGATCCTTACCGAGGTTATTACTCATGCGGGTGACCAAATCGACCACCTTGACATCCCGTATCCAGGTCTGTTCAGCGTAATGAGCTATTCTGAGGATATCAAAGATGCAATCTTAACAGATATCTCCGCCTCTGTTACAAAATGCGAAGAGCATGCTCGGGTCAGTGCAGTCAAGGGGGTCAACATGATTAAGCAACTTGGACTTCTCCATCTTGGTGACGAGTACCAGAATCTCGCGTTTCACCCAGCTGCCATGTTCCGGCGTAAGCGAGACGAACTGGCAAAACAGATTCATATCTCTACAGGAATTTCGGATTTCGTGGAGTGGCCAGTACTGTTTGAAGGCGAGAATCTCACGAACGTCGATACAGCTCTCAAGGTTGCTACAGCTATTGGTGGAGGCTGGATTGGTATTCAAACTTGGATGGATCAGGCCTTCATGGCAGCAAGAGCGGTGGGCAGCATCAACCTTCGCCGGACTGTGCTCCCTGGAATTATCTGCACAGGTTAGTTTGAGGCTTGTTTAAACCGGACGAAGTCTAACTAATCGCCTTTAGGACTCTTCGCCGTGGCTTGTATCATCTGGAGGATACCTACAGTCCATCCCCGTCGCATTTCAGCTAAGATTGCTGCCAAGCTTGCCGAGATCGACTACGTTCATGCTAACGCAACTCGCATCTCAAGCAGTGTGCGCAAGGTTCTTGGTATCCCAGTCAACAACATCCGTGTAGACCTCGACCGTGCTGTGAAGGATGTAGGAGAGCGTCGGGACGAAAGCTTGCGGGTGAAGGCCGAGAGTAATATGGCTGTGACCTACTTCCGCAATTTGGTTCAAGACAGTGCTAATCAAAAGACTGCAATCGAGGGCCTCGAGCTGGAGGCATATTCGCAGACTTGATGGTCTAGCGGTGTTTCGATATACAAGGTCAGTCTTCTTCTACCCAGCCCGGAATCAAGGCCATTTTGCTGAAGGCCGTAGTGATAATTGCGTTGATATTGCTTCGGGAAACGCCCGGAAGATCCTATGCTTATTGTACGATATTGTGATTCTGAGTGAAAAAGGTGATGATGAAAACGAGGCCACGGACAATGGATAGGAGGATGCTGAGAGCAATGGTTAGAGTTTCAGTGATAGCTCAAATTGTAAGACTTGAAAACGTTTGACAGGATCCCAAACTTCCAGTCTAAGAATTAGACAGCTCTGAAAAGACTTAGCTAAAAGCTCTTGAAAATAGTGTCCGCTGCCGTGTCGCTCCTTTGAAGCACATTGTAGAAGTCGTCGGCAAGACGAATACAACCTTTCGAGTCTCACCAAGTCATTGAGTACGGATATTATCGGGGAGGGATGTCTCGACCCGCAACTAGAACTGGTCCCATATCCTCGGTCAGGTCATCAATACCCCAAAGCCTAGGGGGTATTGTCGAAGTCTGATCGAGTCCTATAAGTATCTCCGCCAGTTCAGGTGGAACGACCCTTCTGACGCAAGAACCCTAACAATAAACTCTTCGTACACCCTCGTCCGTCAACATAAAGTATCCGGGTTGATCCTAGATGATGGGCGGCTTCCAGCTCTGGAACTTACAGAGGATACTTGGTACCGGTTGATCGAGGGAGGCGGGCTGAATCTCAAGATCATCAAGTTCTGGAAGTGTAGAATTTCCAGTAATGGGGATCCCGTCGAATGTGAGCATGCATAGGCTACCAAAAATGATTTGGCTGAGGTGTGCGTCTGTCCAAAAGAGATTGAAGTGCTATAATATATCGCTGATATAATGTTCCGATGCTTAATCTAACCGGAACCTAAACTCGATCGCTTCTCTCCATGGGTGCCTTTTGGTCACCATCCGTTGGCATAATCTCCTCCTCTCCGCGCACCTGGGCAGCTTCAGGATCGAGTCCCCAGGCCGCAATATCAGGGTATTTTCTGACATAAAACCACATTCCCATAATAGCAACGATACTTCCAACACTAAACGCAGCAGCCAACGGGAAACCAACTGGATATCTAGGCGAATCACTAACTCGCCAAGCTCGAAGTGGTATAGAAGCATGTCCCGCATAAACAAGCGTCACAGCGATAGCCACCAAGATAGATCTCACCTCCGGCTCTTTCCTCAAAATCTCTGCCAACCACGCCAGCAGAGCATAGCCCCAAGCAGCGGTAGCAAAAGTGAGAAAGTAGAAAGCCATGATAGTCTTCCACGAATCAGGCCACCCGGAGAGAACCGATGTTGCAATGAGCTGTAAAGTGGCGGCGCCAACGCTGACTTGCCAGCGCCAGGCCTTCCAATCGCTGAGAGCATTAAGACCAATGTTGCAGACTATGCTTATAGCGTAGCCACCAAGTGGGATAAGGTTGACGGTGTAGACTGAGTAGCGGGGTGTTCCGTCGGCGTTTTGAAGGCCCTTCAGAAAGAGGAGAAAGTAGGCGTTTGCACGTTGACTCCAAGCGAATTGAAGATAGCCTGCGAGAAACAGATATGAGAGGGGACTGAGGACGAGGAGCTTCATCTTTTGAACCAGACTCTTGAAGGGGATGATTCTGGAGGTCTTGACACCGCTGTCACTCATTCGAAGACGACAAAGTTCTCGCTCGGATTCTGAGAGCCAAAGAGCTCGAGTGATGGCAGGTGAGTCTGGAATAATGACAAGACCGACAAGACCCCAGAAAATAGTCATTATACCGCTGATGATAAAGAGCCATTGCCAACCAGCAAGGCCAGACACGCCGTTGAGGTTTCGGTAGAGGGCGGCTTGAACAATGCCGAGAAACATGTTTCCCGCGACGCCGCTGACGCCAAAGATCGCCAGTCGCTTTCCCAACTCCTCGGGACGGTACCTAAAGGCTAGTTAGCGACTCACGAAGCTAGAGGTCTGTGATTAGTGATCATACCAATTAAAGATCAGGTTCACAATGCCGGGCCATGATGTAGACTCGAAGACTCCGAGGAAGAATCGCAGGGCAAACACGGTCTTTGCGTTTGGAGCTCTGTATGTGAAGAGTGTGAATAAGCCCCAGATGATCTCGCAGAGAGGGAGGAAGAGAGATGGTCGAACGCGGGTTTGGATGAGCTGTGATGGGACGATGAAGAGAGCGTAGCCGATGGAGAAATATGTCGTGAATTCTACCAGTTCATTGCCGTAGAGTTTGAGGTCTTCTTTCATTCCCGAGACGTACGCAGCGGTTGTCGCAGATTGATCCATATCCTATAAAATCATCAGCATCATCTATTTATAGAGAGGTAGAGATAATACCTTGAAAAGACCTGCGATAAATGCCCATACCAGCAACAAGCAATCAAGTTTGAGGACCAAAACATGAGCCGGATTCTTGAAATAAGGATGAATCTTGGCCAACCACGACGTCGACTCGACATAAGCAATATTCTGCCTCTCCCCAGAGGCAGTGTCATTCACTGCTGTCGACATCTCTGATGCTTCAAAAGACTGCTGAGAAGTAAAAAGAGGAGTTGAGAAATGATCGACACTTGGGCTTCCCTGGAATTTAAAAAAATTCCCGCCCGCCACTTTTGACTCTAGGCTAGAGATGTTCTAGATTCGCGGCAAGTATCGATATTCAGTAAAACATGGCGCCCATGACGACCTTGGACTATAAATATCGCAAGATCACGAGTCAGTGAACACTAAGATCGGAGCCAAGTTGTAAACTACCGTGTTTGTCGTGATCAAGGGTCCGATCTAGCAGAAATACCACGAGATTACCCCACTGCTTATGTCGAATCACAAGAGTACCCATTGGCTCGATCTACAGAGCGGGTACATTCACCCGGCTTGCGTCTTCAGCCCTGCAAATAACGAGTCCCCAAATCTCCCCTCCTAGCTAAAACCGTCGGACAAGCCCCGACAAACTCGTGTTGCACCATCCGAAGGCGGAGATATCTAAGACGCAGTCCGCACATCCCAATTCAAGCGCTAACAGAGCAAGAATGTCTTCTGAACCGTTGTATCCCGCTTATCTTCCCACCCGCTCAGATGGCTACAATGCACCGGTAGCTGTGCCCCTCTTCGAGGCGGAAGAGCCAGGCCTTCGGGCTGATCCCGCCAAAGCGAATTTGCTAAAGGGCGCTACGACGGCTGATATTACCCCACGTATTGGCACTGAAGTCCGGGGTGTCCAGATTAGTGCGTTGGGGACGGACGGGCTTGATGAGTTGGCTCTGCTGGCTGCTGAGCGAGGTGTCGTTGTTTTTGTGAGTTTGTTTGGTGGTCACGATGATATTGTGCTGACTTTTGTAGAGAGATCAGGACTTTGCGGACGTAGGGTTTGATAGACAGAGGGAGATTGTCAAGCATTATGGGCCGCTTCATCAGCATCCTACGATGGGGTATCCGAAGGGCACTGGACCGGAGTTTCATGTTGTCTACGCCGATGAGAAGACGTGAGTTTCACAGAAATGGCTCTTGGGTGGCAACATGTGTATTGACAAGAGCACAGCGGCAATTTGAGAAAGCTTCTCGGCCCTCGAACGACATACGATCTCTGGCATATTGACCAGACTTTCACTCCCAACGTCCCTTCAACCACCTTCTTCTGGGTCCTCGAAATACCCGAATCTGGCGGTGGCGACACTGCCTTCACCTCGCTCACAGCAGCCTACGATGCTCTCTCACCTGCATTTAGAGAAACTCTTCACGGCCTCAAACTTCATCATACATCGGCATCTGAAGGCGAAGTACGACGAGTTGGCCAAGAACGGGCTTTAGCAGAAGCAATCAACACGACGCACCCTCTCGTCATCAAACATCCCGTCACTGGCAAACCATCACTGTTTGTCAATCCCACGATTGCTCGTCATGTTGAAGGCTTCCTACCAGAAGAGTCAGATCACTTGCTGTCGTTTTTGAAGAACCATATTCGAAGCATGGACTTTAGTTGTAGGATCAAGTGGGAGAAGGGTACGGTCGTGGTTTGGGATCAACGAGGAACGGCACATTCTGCTGTGCCTGATTTCAAGGATAATGAAAGGAGACATATGGTTAGGATTATTCCATACGGCTCTAGACCGGAGCCTGCTTTCGAGTGATACGACTTCAATATCTGTTTCTGTTTCTGCTATGCTATACATGAGTTCTTACTACGCGTCACCTACCAAGAGGCGGCAAGAAAACTCAGGACCTTGAGCCCAGGCGACAAAGTATTTGGCCAAGTGTGACCTAGGCTCAGGGGACTCTTTGCTCAGTTGATTTTAGCATGCTCTTCTAGGGGCAGTAAACCTGCTTCGCACTGTATGCAAAATCAGTGCCTTACCTGATCCTGAATATTTATTTCGAGTTCTGCGTCTTCAGCCTTCAAGCTTCTTCGAACACTCAAGCTTCTTCCAACAAACTTGTTTACTTCATATTGTTTTGCACAACACTCACTTTATGATGTCCATGTGCCTTACCCGATCCTGAATATTTATTTCGAGTTCTGCGTCTTCAGCCTTCAAGCTTCTTCGAACACTCAAGCTTCTTCCAATAAACTTATTTACTTTATATTGTTTTCACAATACTCACTTTATAATGTCCATGTGCCTTACCCGATCCTGAGTATTTATTTCGAGTTCTGCGTCTTCAGCCTTCAAACTTATCCGATCTTCCTTCTCATCAGGCAGAGAGGTCTTGGTACCAAGATGGCTCAGACTGAACGAAGTTCGTTCCCCAGAGCCCCAGATACATTCCACCGGTTCAAATATCTCCCTTATGACTTGAGGCACGAAATCTATATCCTCGCTACCCCTCGTCGGGTCGTTCGTGTGGAAGAAGGGCCAGTTAATCCCAAGGAGAAGCGGGCTTGGGCCGAGCAAAGTCACGACAGTTATTTCGACTATGCATTCGAAAAGTTCTACAAACAGATGCTGGCTAAAAAGCCACTTCTCAAGCTTCACCCTGATCTGGTAGCCTTTGCTCATAACTGGCGACACAGAATTCCATTGGAATCACATAAATGCCAGCTCAAGCAGACACGTTTGGAATCTTACGGCTTCACTTCAAGTCAGCCTTTTTACGAACCTTGGAAGCCGTCAAAGAAAACACCACGCATCCTGACCGACTGGCTTATCGACTACCCTGAGCTCGCCTTCGAATTGATCCGCGAGTCTTCTCTGTACAGCGATGCCGAGATACCTGCGTTCTTACATGTATGCTCAGAATCACGACAAGTGCTGGTCAACTGGGGCTACCGGCTCTTATTCGCGACTCGAACAACAGGCCCAAGAACTTGGTTTCATCCTGGCCGAGATCGTCTCTACATCCCTTACACAATGGAAGCCTTTCCGAGATCATATAACAGCGACTACGGATCTGACCTTCCGGGGGAAGCTCGCACGCCATTTCCGTGCCCTAAGCCTGGGTTACTACTCTCGGGCTGTCACTGGGATATAGGTCAATACCGCGTGGATGACTTGAAGCAAGTCAAAAGCGTCATCCTCGAAAGCCCCTCAAGAGTGAAGGATGAGGAAAAGCTGGCTGAGTACCTCAAGTCTATCCTTCCACTCCTTTCGAATCTCGATGAGCTTTTGCTTGAGACCTGGGGACTGGGAGATTTTTGCGATTGGTTCAATCCATTCCGTGATTCGCACGCTGTGGAAGCCAAGACACCTGCCGGCTCCGTGGCTTGCATCCCTGTTGAGGATATTGATGCTATCGGATATGCCTTCTGGGAACGTTCCCGACCAAACGATGATGACAGACTCGGACAACTATCCTACACCGGGTACCGCAACGGCGAGTTCAACGAATATCTGGAGAATCCGTCTCGATCTCAATCTTACCATGTGGCGCACGCCGAGGCAGTCAAGGCTAAACTTCTTCGATGGAAGTCCAAACTTGCAACACCCCTAGCTCAGAAACCCCGAGTCCCTACCATCCGCCACGTCAATCTCTGCCCCGACTCTTATTCAGAGATCTACATGGCCAACCGACACAGGTTCTGGGAAGCCATCACGTCTCTTCACCACATGCAGGTACAGGATTTGGACTTTCGAGAAAAGTTCACAATGCAGATGAGCGATTGTCCACCCCCTTTCAGGATGAACTGGCGTCAATTGGACTGGAATAGAAACTGGCCAGACACAGTTGAGACTTCCCGAATGACAAATGCGATGGGTATCGACTTCTATCCGGAGGGCACGCTTCAGGCTTGGTATTTGCGGGGGTTCGAGATTCGGGAGCCGCGGTGTATTGAATTGTAACGAGGCATTGTGTTAAAATAATTTTGTTATGACCGATCTTTCGCCACCTTGTGACTCAATATTCCCCAACCTTGACCAGTTTAACCTTTCCTCTAACACGATGGGTGACTAGGGCAGCCCTTTTATCCTTTAGTGAATGCGAGTCAAGGAAATAAAGCTCGGGGTCCTGGTGATAAATGATAGAAAGGACTTAAGTAACTTAGTATGGGTTCAACATAAGTTTAGATTATCCTTCCCCATACCAAGTAACTTAGTATAAGCCTGGGATACTGTTTGGTGAGGTTATTTCGATAACCTATATTGATGTCTGATATTTTCTTGCTCCTTTTCACTCCCCGAGGCTTGGAGACCTGCAATACAGCAAGGGCATGAGTAATCACAGGTTTCACATCGCCCAGGCTCACCATTTCCATCCGCTTGAGGCCATGTGAGGGTAGTAAGAATTCTCGGCCAATATCACATGTTGGTGCCCAGTAAAACAATACGAACACGATTAAGATAATTACATGTCAACAAAATTAGGATTTGCAATTGCGTCATACGCGGTCCTGAAGTTGTCGCCTGATAAGCCTTCGTCCCAGCATTGAAACCAGAGCCGACATCCATCTCACTCTCACGTTGATCTAGGTCTCATCCAGCCAATACTCAGAGCCAATCAAGTGACAGCGATACTGTTGTCATCAGACAGAGGGGACTGGCCGTCTGGAGAAGCATTTATTGGACGGCTATATACCAGGCTAAACTGATGTCTCGTCACCTTTCAGGCTGGGGCGTCATCTCTGCGGCACGGCTGATCAGGTCGCACCTCATTTGGAACCCAGGGTCTAAGCTGATGTCACTGTGGCGATGACTTCGAATCAAAATGGCTTGTATTGAAGCTCTTTGGAGCTGTTGGGGAAACGATAATCGTTATGACATCGCAAGGGCAACATACGTGGTTCTTCGACAGGAATCGATCACCATGCGAAATATCTATAAAACACTCACGTCTATCCGTCAAAGCAGAACTGAAGACTCATCAGCATAAACAAAAGACTTCACACCTTTATAGCACTGCTTTTACAAAGTATATCTTTTCTCTCGTAACACCAAAATTGCTAACAAGATGGCTCCCAAGTGAGTCCCCGATCATCCATGAAATTCATGTCAGGACTAACACTCATTCAGTTCTAAGCGCCGCTTCTCTCTCAGTGCCCTCTCTCCCGCATCAAGGAGGTACAATAAGGTCATGAGCGATAGACCCGACAGCCGCCGATCTATCGACACTACAGCCACTACCTCAACAATGGGCGGCATGCCTGTCGTTGAAGTAGAGAATCACCTTGTTGATCCAGCATATCGCTGGACAACTGCCAATAGAATTGGCTAGATCTGGGGAAAGGCAAACGGTCTTTTGTATGATGTGATAGCACAATGAACCAATGTACATTAGTCTGCGATTAATTTGAAATGTCCTTTCTATACCATGCTATGTTCAGTCCATGACTGTGGGCATTGATCCATGGGCTATAGCAGAGTTAGTAACTTAGGCACGCTTTCTGTAACCTCGGCCCATACTATGTGATGTCCTATCTCTGATGTCTCCAAAGCACACGTGCACAGGACGATGAAATGGTGGACAATCTAAAAGTATATTGATACGAATACGAAAGTAAATAGCTCAATACATCGTTATATATATAAGCAGTAACCGCTGGTGATATAAGATGCAGAAGTTACTGAAGACTCTTTCAACCCATAGACATCCTTACATGAAGTCTCTATACACCAGAATATTCGCTCACTTCTTTCTAACCTCGTCTGCCATCACTGGACTCGCAGGCTCATTGCAGAATGCTCTAACAACCTCAACGAGAGGCAGCCGTGTCGTTTTGTGATCAAAAGCCTGACCATGATCCAAGTCCTCGAACCAGATCACATCCAATTTCCCATCACTTGCAGTTTCTCCTGTATCTTCAGTCGGGGGGCTTCGCGTCCAATCTTTTGAACCAACAAGATAAGCCCGAATGGATTTCGTGTCGATGATACTGTCTTTACTGGCCAAAGCCACGACAGCAGGATGGTTTTGTAGGTCTTCCTTCCACAGTAGATTGTCGGCCCAGAAGAAGCGCCGAAATAGAGTATGAGCGATACCTATGTCTTTCGAGCCAAAGTAGGAGAGTAAATGCTCCTTAGTCTCGCTTGGGAGTCGACATATCTGGAGAAAGAGGTTAGTGAGGTCGACTGGCAGAGTAACTGTCAACAGACGTACAAAGTTATATGCTACGTCAGGAAGATGTAGCAAGAAGGACACGGGATCGATGAACACAACGGGGCCGATACCGGTGGAGGTCTTGGGGTCTCGGAGAAGCTGTGCGGCGACAACGCTTCCGTATCTTCAAATCAGAAATATCAATAACCCGAGTTCAAATCGCCTCATGGCACTTACGAGTGTGAGACCAAGACGCAATTTTCCCATCCGTGTGAAGACAATATTCGATGGATTTCCTCGCACATTTCCTCTTTCAACAGAGCCGAGCCTGTGATGCGAGAGCTCACTGATAAGATCTCGACCGCAATAATGCCAACATCTCCATCTGCACTATCGGCTGCATTAATTTCAGCTAGGAAGTTTATATAGGGATAAAGTCCCACGCCGATGCCATGAATAAAAAGAATGGGTAGCCTTGTTTTGGACGTATGCGGATGGTGCCAGTAGGTGAGCCCCTTGGCCGGAGATTTGTAGGGTGTAACTAGACTCAGAGGCCGGAGCGGAAAAGTGGTGAAGAAGTGGGAGATCGATGTTCGGTGGAAGCTGAAGAAATGGTACAGTAGATAAGCCGATGCTATCGTGTCGACAACAAAGATGCACTGGATAGTAGAGAATCAAAGTTAGTAGTCATCTATGGTACACGCAAGTGAAATGCTAAGGTATTGATAGAGACTCACCAGGTACCATGTTAAACTCCGATGAAGCATCTCGACCTTGTCAAGAGTCATGCGCAAGCATTTAGCATCCCCCCTACCAGGCTCCAACTTTCTCCCAAGCAGGTCCTCCAATTCCTCAATATACTCCTCTAACTCGTCATCATACGTCGGGTCGCAATCTTCCATGTTCAAGAAGCCCCATCGAAAGAAGTCTTTGACGTTCTCACGCTTGATTTCATGCTCTGGCGCATCACGAAACCACCTCCTCAGATACTGGCCTGCGTCTGGAATATTGTCATGACATTGTTGGAATAGCCTTTGGCGATCAGCTCGACAGGGTGCGGTAGGGTGATTTGCGGGTTTTTGAAGATGACTGTTGAGCGGAAGGTATATGAAGATGTAGAAAAGTGCTTCAAGAAGAAACCATGCCTTGAGAGGGCTCGGAATCTGGAATGGGAGAGTGACTAGTGATAGGGCGAGTGAGACGACAATGCTCAAGGGCGCGATGAGGTGCAAGACAAAGATCGAAGTGCGCATAAAGATGTAATCCCATAGTGAAGTTCCCGCCATTACATCCGGGTAGCGATTGCTGTTGTGTAATGTCAGTTGCTTCTTGATATCGCTTTCGATGGATAAACATTACTGCTGGCGATAAGTATATAACTAAGCGATAATCAAGACCCCAGCCTGCTTTGGCTAGGTATTCGATTTTGTTGAACTCCACTAATCCCGTTTTGTTGGGACAAACTCTGCCGATACTTCAGTTATTTATGTCTTCACGCCGAGGTAAATAAATTTAGGCATGTGCTCAACTGTGCATGTGAATTGAGTCACGATAAGGATCGACACGCCGTGTGAATTTACACGATGGATAGAGGCCCATACCGATATGGTGGGAGCATCAAAGATGCTCTTTCCTTTAGTCCGAATTGGCATTCCGCATTCTGGGATCACGGATCGACATATCACGGTATGCAAAGCAAAGAATAGTTTCATTCAAGGGTTTTTATTAAATTCGCTGTATGAATACCACAAAGTGCCATCATGGACTTTTCGTATTTAAGCTCGTTTCCTCTTTGACCCGATTTTACATATAATGCCGTACAGAACTGCAGGTTGAAGTTTGAGACCCACCGTGTATGACGGGTTCCTGGGAGTGAAGTTGAGAGATGGTCCCTTTGTCTCTGTATGGCGATCGAACGAGGCTCTCCGCTGTGCAGCTGAATGGGTGTTTTCAAAGCCAACTTCCCTAGAGCATATGCTTGTACTGGGTCTCGCCCTGTGACGTGGATTATCGTTGCACATCTCCCCTCGTTTCTGTTCACCTGCTTCACGCGTAATGCCATCGAGAATACCGGCCCCAGTACTTACTTGATTTAATTTCCCAGTAGTACCAGAGGTATGCCTTTTTCTTGATCCTTCGCAACCGTCAGCGCCTGCCAGGGCAGAGTCTTGTTGCAACGGGTGCCAACGATGTTCTTGGGGGAGATATGAGGCAAAGTATTGAACCAGCGAGTCGAGAGAGTTGGTACGAAAGAGCTGGATGGCATGCTCCCACTGGGGCGTCTCGATGAGCCTCGGATTGCCAATAATCTCGAAGCTTGCAGACTCGAGGGCCTCGTTCAATTCGTTGAGTCGCTGTTGTCTTCGATCGTGGGCTAGATGATGAAACTCGGCAGCAGAACGTGCGGTATGAGCGATTTCGGAGATGTCGTGATAAAAGGCTTCGGGACTTTGAATCGGCGCAAGATAAGTGTTGTACTGGTCGTGAAGCTTGTTAGATAGATCCTCCCTCTTCAGACCGAACTTCCAGGCAGGCCATGTGTATGTTGGGTCATCCATAATAAAAGAGTATTTGTAGAGAATATCAAGGTTTTCTATTTCAGAAAATGAATATGGGAGATTTTTCGGATTGTTGGGATGAAGAGGAGTACCTACAGAACGTCGATCTGACTTTTGAACGGGGATCCAAGGACCCTGATTTTCATGGTGGGTGAACCCTACCTTGTCAGTGACGTACGCCTGACACAATACACATGATGGGCGTACGCTAGTCCTCCGGACAGGGTCTTCACCGTAAACTTCAGGCCCTGATGCCGCTAAAGCCCCCTGGTAAAACGTGAGTGAATTGTCTGATGGCTTTTCGACCCGGCTTGTATATTAGCCCGGATCATTCATCGATTTCTTTTAAATACGATGCATCTTGACCTGGGAATCTCACAGAAGATATATACAAAATTTATCGAATAGCACAATGACCACAAATACCATCTTCACCAGTCCCGGAGCTCGCTTCACGGAGGCCCCCCTCAGCATGCCCTTTGTTAAACAACATCCGTTTTCTCCGCCAAAAGGAGACGACACAGCGCGAAAGAACTACTCACTGTGGCTATCCCAATACACAATGAACAGAATACTAGATCTTCTCCATTCTGGCTCTCTTGACCCTTCACTCCTACTACAAGTCTCGGTTCCCAACAATTGTTCTCTGACTCTACCGAACACAACACCGAACACGTTGAAGTGAGAAGCAAGCCCCTGCAGAATGTTGCTCTTGGCTTTGTGAAAGACAATGGATGTGGACTGCAAATTCTTTTCTTCTTCTTTTCTTCTTCTTGTTTTTGTAAGGTTTCTTTTTATTTCTTTTTACATTCCATTCTGCTTCTGGCCTTATTCAGGCTTAATGATGTTATTTCTGTTTATTTTAATGATTCTACGGTTGTTCCAAGCATGGGAAAGGCCGGCGCCAAGGATAATGCTTTTCTGGTTACATGGGTGGATGGGGTCCCTGAGACCAACCAAAATTTGTACTTATCCCCCAAGACGTGGGATGTCGACAGAAGGATTGTTATAAACCGATTCCATAATCTTTATCATAAGTAAATCGTAAAATAATCCCGCTCGGCAGTTCAATTGTGTCTGTCCAAGCCATCGTTCTAGAATTGGATGGACCCTGGAAATCTTGAAAAGAGTCATCAACTGACCAAGCCCTGTCACGCCATGAAACCCGCACCCTCGCTCGCTTCTAAGGTTCCGGACCGAGTTCCGCTGGTTTTAATTGGCGTAGAGCTCAACGTCACCCGTTCATCCTTGAACTGTAGCTGCCGCTTAGCCCTGTCAAATGCTAGCGGGATAAATAGAGTACAGAGGTACTTACACCAATGCAAGTGACAGGATTTACGGGTAGTCTCCCGTGGCCCATCCGCGGGGAGACACATTATTCCCCTGCAGATCTTGTTTATATTCAAGACGAATGAGTCTCTGATTATCCGCAAACCCACTCAGAAGCCATTGCAACATTTGAGCTCACAGCTCTCGGTTTCAAATATTGTGAGGCAGCTGTCAAACACAGTGAAAAGTCACGAAAACTATCTGGAGTGGACACAGACCACGCATACAACAAAGAGACGCTGGTGATTGAAGCAGTATTCAAGTGGTTCTTTTTCAGCTCTCATTACATTTGTTACTCTATGGAGATACTTGATCAGAGCTGGGATTATCGCATTGCGCCTACTGCTTGGTTGAGCCCTCCCGATATGAGAAGCAGGACATCAACAGTTTCACACGTGCCCCCCAGGCCAATCCCTGCAAACAAGTAAGAGACGCTATTGACTTATACTCAAGCGAAAGAGTCGATTCTCAAAAGGAGGCTGCAGGTCTTGTAGCTACCGCCTAGGCACTCGAAAGATCATGGCTTAAGATAGGGGTAAGGGACGAGGATGAGCGGCATATCATTCGAATCATTGCGTGTATACACAAAGCACTAGACTACCAAAATGACACATCGATGCATAGAGCAGACTAATTTAGTAGAAGGAACTTGGTTTGCTATTGTGATTTATGTTACTGGAAATCTATGGCTAAAGACTCTGTAAAGGACAGTCTGTGTAGGTAAACAGCGTGGCATATTTTGGTGATGCTTGTCAGTGCTGGCCACGGATGATTCCACTCGCGAGTCACTCACGTCTTTGTTCGGGTAATTGCATGTAGGTAGAAATACGTGTGCATTTTCGACTCATTATATGGGTAGGTAGTGATAGATCTTTTCCCTTGTCACAATAGTTGCTACATCTTTTGGATGTAAAGACAAATTACGTCACTCTCTCAACAGAAAAGACTGCCTTCCAACCCACTATCTCCCCAAGCGCACCGCACCGCCTCACGATGGCGCCTCCAGAAGAGAAGGGTTTCCTTTCCTCACTGGCAGGGTAGGTAAAGCCAAGCCAATGTTATGGTTCTGTCTTCTGACACTATCGCCAGGTACTACAATACCGATACTCTCTCCGACGTGACCGTTACCTGCGGTGGTCAAGTATTCAAGGCTCACAAGATCATCTTGTCGGCCCACTCGAAGTGCTTTGCTGCGGCTCTCAACGGCAACTGGAAGGTAAGGCAGTTTCCGTGATTGACTTCCAACCGCTTACAATAGGCAGGAGGGTTCCGAGGGAATTATTCGCATCGATGATTTCGACCCAGACGTCGTTGACGCCATGCTCAGATTCATGTACTCGTTGGAGTACAGCAACGATCACGATACTTCTCGCATGATTTTCGACGTCCGTTTATACCAGATTGCGGACAAATACGACATCACAGAGCTGAAGGAGGAGGTGAAAGAACAATTCCAGAGAGCTGTGGGCAGTGGATGGAATACCAGTCACTTTCCGATTGCCGCCAACCTTGTCTATGTGACAACTCCTTCTCAAGACAGAGGGCTTCGTGACATAGTCTTCGAGGCTGCCAGCGCGAACATCAAGACCCTTGTTGGTCTGGATAGCTTTGACGAACTCCTCAGAACGACGCCAGATTTGGCAGCAGATCTGATTCCTGACCTCTGTGGAAGAATCCAATCACCTGAACCGGCGGATGAGTGCCCTGAATGCGGCGCCCTACTTTGGTAGAAAGCTACTTTGCTACTTGGAGCTGTCCGTGCTGCAGATGGCAGACTTGAGATGGGAGTGGCTATCAAATCGAATGGATTAGGGAATGTCACTGAAAAGACTAGAGGTTGTAGGCAAAGCATGACCGAATACATGAAGCTTTTCTCGAAGTACGCGGTTGTTCAAATGTGAGAAACATTGAGTCGCAACCTAGGGTCAACAACTCTGTCAAATCGAAACCTCTACGCCTCTTCTAAACGAAGCTAATACAATGCAATCTGTCACATCAAGGTTCCCCTACTGCCAACAGCCGTTCCCCCTTGACCATTCCGTAGCTCAGCAGACCTGCCACCAACAAACTCATCATAAACCAAGCTCAATCGCTGTTTCTCATCAGCTTTGATACTATCCCGTGAAACACGCAAGCTCCTCTCCAAATGCCTCCAAGCAAGTAGTATTTCCGGCTTGTGTGACCTTTTGTCGTCTGATTTCCGATCTCCCTCGCCTTGAACTCCTTGTCGGCTTGACTTGCGCTCGGAGCGTAGCTTTACCACCTTTTCTTCATACTCGGAGAGTTCTCTAAGTTGCGTGCGTCGGTCCCTAGAGTGTGCTTCGGAGTGCAGTCGGTCTTGTTCTGCGCCGTACCAGAACTGTACGATACTAGGCTTTCGAGAGTCTTGAACTGGGGCCTTTCCATTCATCTTTCCTGAGCTAACTCCAGTATCTTTGTCGCCTAGGTACTCGTGAATAGCCTCAAGCTGGGCATTAGAGATAAGGGCCTGTAAGTCAGCTCCTGAATAGTCTTGGGTTCTGGAAGCGACCTCCCTCAGCCTATTGTCAAGCTCTCCTTTGAGATCATCATCAAGCTTCAGTTTCTTCAAGAGACATTTGAGAATATCAACTCTGTCATCCAGGTGCGGCAAATCACACAACAGCGACTTATCAAGGCGGCCAGGGCGGAGCAGCGCTGGATCTATGAGATCTGGTCTGGACGTTGCAGCAAGGACGTAAACACCAGACAAGCCCTCGACACCATCCATCTGAGTCAACAATTGATTGACAACACGGTCTGTCACTCCAGTTGAGTCACTTCCTCGCTTCGGTGCGATCGAATCAAATTCATCAAAGAAAAGAACGCAGGGCTTCGAGGCAGTTGCTCGCTCAAATAAATCCCGAATGGACTTTTCAGACGCGCCGATATATTTGTTGAGAATCTCCGGGCCCTTGACGGATATGAAGTTCAGTCCGCACTCACCAGCAACAGCACTGGCTAGTAAAGTTTTCCCACAACCTGGGTACCCGTAGAGAAGCAGACCAGAGCGTAGTCGAAGAGGGCATTGCGCGAAGATAGGCGCGTACCTGGTCGGGTATTCTATAGTCTCCAACAGGACTCTGCGGGTTTCTGTCATGCCGCCAATGGAGTCGAATGTCGTAGCTGATGTTCCAAAAGGACATGTTTCGTAGGGCAACTGGTGTAAATCCCTTCTGGGCTTCCTCGAAATGTTCTCTCGTGAGAGGGACCATCATCTTGTTGCCGTCCTCCGAGTTTTGTGATATGAAGTGGGCTAAAGCAACATACTTTGCTCGTTCTACAAACAGAACGAGATCTCGGGGCATGTAACTTTTCGTGAGATTCGTAAGATCCGCAAAGTCTATGTCGGGTTTGAACATGCGCGAAGGGGCAGTATTGGCTTCTGGAACTGCCTCTGTAGACCCGAGAACATCCATCCATGATCCCCTGGAGTTCTCTGGTTGAGTGCCGTCAGCGGTTTCTGGGCGACTAGCGCTGACCTCCTCCCTGGGTTCTTCATCCTCCTCTGTAGCTGTGCCTTGCTGTATCAGCATCTCGAGGATCTTCCTCCTACACATCTTGTTTGAGACGTCCAAAGGAAGGGTTTCACGGAATACATGGTTCCCAATGATGACATTGTGCAGAGATTCCTTCGTCTGGGCAGTCGCGAGTACCACTACCCCACTGCCCAGCGCAGAATGTCGTCTTGTGACTGAAGCAATCATCTCACTCATCTGCTTCGATCGCGCATTATCGCCTCCAACCACAAGTTCAGTCTCAACAGGGCATAACTTGTCGACATCGTCCAGTACTACCAGAGCACGGCCGCCCAGTCTTGCACTCAAGGCTGCTTGGAGGAAAGATTGTTCAAGAGTGTCTCGGATAGTAGCAATGCGCTCTTCATATACTGGCATCTTTTGGCAAGAAATGTATATGCTGTGAAACAAGTGCTCAGATCTCAATTGATGTCCAATCAACAAGCTGACGGAGCTTTTTCCTGCGCCGGGGCCTCCTATGAGCAGTACTGAAGACTCATGCAACAAGTGTGACTTGACGTCTGTGACGATATCCTCGACGCCAGCAAGGACTGGGACTGGTTCATCCAAGGGACCTTTGTTGGAGTTCGAAATTGGCGAGGGTATTGGGTCTTCGATTTCGATGGAGGACATTTGACCTGAACTAAGGAACCAGTTGCAGAAGGGTTTTGTAGGTTGGGTCAGGTTGGCATCGAATCGAAGTATCCCGCCAGTCCAACTAGGAAGCATGGAGGTCGAAGAAAGGGGACCCAAGATCATGCCGTCCGTGATAGGGCCGTCCAGAAGACCCCGGAAGGTACTGGGTTGCTTGTACATATTGATAATCGATTTCCCAGCTTCTTGGCGGCCTTGCCTCGCATTAGGACCAAGCTTGAGAGCACCTGTCGATTCCATCGCGTTAGCTATGAATGGGTAAACATGAACCTTTTGAGCAGCTGAGGCCTGTTCTACAGGGGCAGACTCAATCTTGATGGGGACTCCAACCATGCCCTCAGAAACCAACGCTACACAGAGTGCGGAGGATAGAGCAGCGTGGCGGTTGTCTGGAGCATCTTTCCATTCTTCCAGCCTGGCTACAACTTTTGGAGAAACCCAAGCGGCACTTGGACCATCCGCGTGGTCTCGGTCATATCTGTGATTAAACTTGGCTTGAAAGGTCGGTTGATGGAGGAGCGACACGGATACCCAACTGACTCCTTTCGTCAGTGCGGTGCGTCGCGTATCACTGTCGACCCAGATCTTTAAGCCTCGATTCGCATCTTGCTGGCGATTAAACATATCTGCAAGACGTGCTCGATCAACTCCTCTGAGAAATAGCTTCATCTGGGGGGATTCGCTGGTCCTGCCGTTGCTCTCTGCTCGTGAGTGAGTACGAGAAGGCCTCTGCCTTGATTTTGGTGCAATGATAACTTCTGCATTGGGGTCGAGCCTCGCAAATGGTGAGTCTGTATCAGGGTGAAGAGAAACGAGCTTGATATTTGCTGTTGTTGTCGGAGTAAGATGGAGAGTTATGGGGTGATCTTGTGCACCATCTGTTCGATTGTAGCCTGGTTTGGGCAAAGCGCGAACTTGTCTGGTCAGGTTGAATTCTAAGAAGCTGGCGTGAAGTTCGATAATCTCCCAGTCCTCTGGTGTAAGAGGCTCGATATGGACGATGCTCATCAGGGGAGGGTCTAGATGCAATGCAATAGTGACCTCTTGTCCATCTGAAAGGCCCAAGGTCCGAGCGAACGCGGCATCGATGTCCACCCAGGATGATCCTCTATTGTTGGGGCGGCCTGTATTTCTACTCAAGCTTTGCGGTTCTTCTGATGAGTGAGATCTCTGTCGACTCTGTAGTCCTGTCCATCCAAGAAAGGCGGATCTTGATGGTATAGAGTTGGATGCCTCTGATACGTCACGGGAAGTAAGATCTTCATACGAGAGTTCGATCAAGACATTTTGCGGCGGCTGGGTTCGCGTCAGCATGCACCCAAACCCGCCACTGTTCACGAACCGTATTCAGACTGTCAAGCGAAGAACACAGCAAAGGCGGCAGATTAACAAAGCAGTTCTGAAGATTGAGGAGCGATATCTTGGCTGGTATAGCCTCTGGTTGACCCGGGGGTGCCATTTTTCTGCGTAATGATTCAGGGCGGAAGAAGCGGTCGTTGAAACGTGTAAATGCGATGAATGCACATGCTTCAATGGCACGCGGGGTTGACCAATTGGCGAAGCGCACCGAGTATTTATCCGAGTCTGGGAGAGTCTCACTTTGTTGGTTGTTGGTTGTTGGTCGGGTTGGGCAGCTTGTGTGGCTTGATCGTCGTTGTATAACGCGCTGTTGGGCGTAAACTTGGTGCGCAAGACTCTGTAGAAGCCCTGGAGCGAAAGTCGTTACAAGGTATGAAGTAAAAAGAACTAATGTGCAGGGTAATGATAATAAATTTGAATATGAATGGCCGGCCTAGACGTTTTTGCTCCCGGAAAACCGAAGTCCTTGTTTGTTGGTGACAAATCTTGTGGCTAGAGTTCAGACAGGGATGATTGTTCGTCTCTAGTAAAGCCACGCTGGGCTAGGAACACGATCCTAATCTACAATACTGTTCTCAGAGGCCAGCACGCGAACATACAACCACGACATAATCGGCTCGTCACTGAACATTCTCAAGAGAAAGGCCTTGAGGTCAGAACTTTGCAACAGGATACGGAACAGCCCAATTTGTCTCGCTTAATTATAGCTCGCAACTTCTCCTGCAGTTGGCCCAACTAAGGCTTCTTACCCCAAACAAAATAGACAGGGAGATACAGGTGAACAGCCGGGTCTCGTAGCTCATTCTTGACCTTTGCCATCAACACCTGAATCTCATCTGCACTCCAACCAAGCGCGTACTCAAACAGTTTGGGCGTGTAGGAGTCGATGACCTTTGACTCTTGGATAGCCTGATACCGACCAAGTTCCTTAAGCTTCGGGTCCTTCGGCCAAGGGCCGATAGGCAACTATATTCAATAATCAGCGAAAAGGGGCAATCCCCATCCGAGAGGTTACATACCTTTCTGACTTCTTCCTGAACATCCACAAACCCTGCCTTGGTCAATCTGTCCTTCCATTTATACGCACAGTCAACAGGCTTGCCAAACTTGGCACAAGCCTCGATGAGGTGCTTCATCCACAGTTTGGCATTGGGCGCCTTATCGAGCGTTCCATCATCTGACTCAAAGCGCGCGTCTACACCCTGTAGTTCGACATAGCCGTTTGAGCGTATATGTCGGAAAGCTCGCTGAAGCATGAGATCTTCGTCGCCTACACATGCTTCCAACTCGCGGGCGTGAATAAAGTCGAATTCCGTGCGGTATAGCCACTCGTCCTCGTAGTCATCCACTTCAAAGGTACAGTTTGGTGGGTTCCTAAGCTGTTAGCACGATAATACGCAGCATGGCAGGTCTTTTCTTACCATTCTGGTTGGATGGGACTGAGATCGTTTCCTATAACCGCTGCCGAGGGATGCTCACTATGGCGAAGCATGTGAGCGGGCTAATACCCCGAGGCTCTTGTTTTCATTCTCACTCACTCTGCGAAATCTATCGCCCAGATACCGGTGCCTGTGCCGAGGTCGAGTACACGTTGAAGGTTGTCGTCGATTGGGGCAAGGTGGAGCTTTCCGTCAAGAAGGATACTGTATACGTGATGAACGAGGTCCATACGATCTTGTTCATCTTCGTCATTGGGCTAAGATATGAATGAGTAAAGTGGTTGAGAAGTGGTGCTCTGACACATACCACGGGATAAGTGCCTTCTCGGAATGCATGATATCGACGTCCATTCTATCTGATGTTAACAATGTACCGGGGCATATTCAGTGTAACTCACTTCGTATCTGTGAAAAATGATAAGAATGAGTCAGTTATGGTTATTAAAAACTGTTCTTGCGCGTGTATCTCACCTATAGTTGTATATGCTTGCATTCACGGACGATAAAAAGCTCGAACCTCCGATCCTGCCATTCGTGTCATTATACCAGAATCAAATACTCAAGAGCAACTGACTAACGTCGAATGATAAAGCGAATCATTGGAATCCAAGTTATCCTGAGAAACTCGTTAGCAAGCAAAACATCATGGTTGTAAAGAAGCCTCAGCAACTCACATCAACTTCCAAGTGGCCCTCGGGCGGAGTGGTAGCCGTCGCGGCAGGGTCTTGCGGAGAGTTCTCAGCCATGATAAGTGATTTCGTTTCGTTACTTTGATACGTCGAAACGAACAAAGAGAGAGAGAGACCTCGGAGCTCTTGTGCTAATGACAAATGAGGGGTCTGTGGATGATATATTCACGAGACCCCGGTCGAGGACCCTTGATTGAGCGAATTATGCACTTCGCACAACGGTATATGCAGCTGAAGCCTATCGGAGGCTTCCCCGTGGGAATATGGGAACACGTCACCAGTTCTAATGCCGGGTCGAAGAAATATTCCTTGCGCGATTGATCTGATGAGGCAGCTCGGTACAGAACTTGGCTCCGGGTTAGCTGCCACGCGAAACTCTAAAGACTGGGGGGTGTATACATCTCTACCAATCCAATGAATTCATCATTCCATTCGCAACTTGTGCTTCCGGCCGGCGGTCGATTATTTGCAAGGGACAGAATAACTCCGCAGTGACTGACTTGCCCTCGAATCTTTGTTACGGATTTGCGCCGTTCGAGTTGGAGGTTATCGGGATGACTTTGCAGCAAGCTCAGTTAAATACCGGGAGAAGTGCACGATTCAGCGAAGTGGGGGTTTGAGACAGTCGTACCCCGCTCTGACGTGGAATGAAGGCCTGCGCTGCAAAAAGATATTGAAGTGTCGATCATGGCCTTGAATAATAAAGGCGTGAATGAGCTATTGTATACCATCTACCAAAACGTCCAAGATGTTCTCGAAAATGGCCAGCTGCAGGATGAAGCACAAGCGATAACTCTGCCATTCGCGAGCTCCCGACTGTCAGTGGTTGTGACTCCCCACAGCCAATTGCAACCGGATGGATTCCATCTCATCATTCTGGACTGCAATCAGGGTGATTCCTAGGGGCAGGAATATTTGGATACTGGTGGACCGCGTCGATAAGTGCTGTGAAGAGCTACCGCATTACTCACCAAGGGGGAGAAGATCTCGCAATGCAGCCCGTGCATTACTCACAGCTCTCAGCGGCTTGGTGCAATAGGACACGCAAAGGTAGCCCACAAAGGTAGCCCAGATCCTGGGTGTGGTGAACAGAGCTGACTGGCGGTTAGAGCAGAAGGCCAATGAATTTGAGGTGAGTGGAAGGGTCGTAGTCAAAAGCTCTAAGATTAGACAGGAAGAAACCCCGTTACGGATGCAGCACCCAACTCATAAATCATCAAATTCATTAAAGCCAATTTAAATAGATACCGTCATAAAAGACTTCCGCCTTCTTCTCCTATATCACACAAATCATTAGCAATCGCCTCACGCTGACCAGATACATAATTCATAAAAAGTCACACTACCCTTCCATCTCAGTCCGTCCCGGATGCTCATCATCCCACTCATCCTCAACATCCACATAAGAATCCTCCAACGATACCATCTTCCGTCGATTTCCACCTCCATACAGCGACTCAAGCTTTCTGGAATCCAAGAAAACATTCTGCATTTCTGAGACCAAGTGTTCCTCCTCAGCGTCGTCATCAGAAGCTCTGAGACGGAATCTGACGACTCTTCGTCCGACGCCGGATGTGAGGAAGGGTTTTAAGAATGAGAAGATGGACCAAGCAAATCTTGCGAAGAGGTATTCTCGGCTTCCCTCGACAAGAGTCTCAACGTGCCGGTTCTGATATAGAGCAGTGAACTCTGCTTCCCTTCCGTCAAGTACATGAAGAACATATTGGCTATTGGCCTCCACGCCATTGGCTTGACCATTTTGCTTTGGAATCAGAGCAAACACGCTTTGGTCGAAGCATACGTAGAGGTCCGCCTTGAGCGGTAGAATATTATGCGGGTCATCGATAGTATGCGATCCACCACCATAGAGACCCATGCCATTCTTGCTGAACCAACTCTGTTCTTCTCTGGGGATAAGGTGTGCCCATGTGAAAGCATAGCTGGTGTTTGTGACGGCACATCGTTTCGCATAGAGCGATGTTCTTGAAGTTGGGACACTCCACCATTCAGGGAGTCTGTCATGGGGAAACTGCCAGTCTCTGAAGCTTGGAACAATTGCATATCGATCTTGGAAATGTTAGTAAGTATTCCCAGGTCGAGTGAAGGCCAAGCTTGTAATTACCATCGCCCTCGACGAAGAACCAGTAGTCTCGTTGCAGCAGTATCGTCTCATCGTCGGATACTCTATCCTTTCCTCTCTCATCCCTCGCCAAGTATCCCTTCTCAAAAGCATTGTTCGCAACGATCTGGCTTGCCGTAAGCGCCGTTAAATAGTGCACACCAAAAGCCCCCTCTGTCGTGTTGTAGTCCACGCGTGGTAGGCAAAAAAGAAGGTTCAACGGTTTCAGGTAGCCCGGATGATAAAAGCGGATCTGATCTCTGTTAAGATCGCGGATCTCGAGAGACGAGACGGCTGATAGTGAGCGCGGCATTGGAACGCGATGCAAGTGGCTGAGGTGAAGTTGATGATGATTGTTGGAAGCAAGAAGACCCATGACGTTTTTTTTTATTACGACTTGGATTAGCTCTTGATCAGCGAGATCTCAGCCACACGTGAAGATGACGTACATGGATGATGCTGTAGAGTCCACTAATGCAAGCCACTTGGGACGGTTAGTCTGATATCGGGGTACGAAATCAAGATCTGGTGTTGGCGATGTTTCTGAAATAAAATATGTTAAAAATAATATACTACGAAAAAGCTATTGCTTATATACAGTTATCAATACCCAATATGTTCTCCTATCCTAGAAAGAGTTTTTTTCGCCTCGACATACGTGTCAAGCTAGTGGACAGCTGTTTTGCATATGTGCTCCAATAGCTTCCCAGCAAGTGGACACTCAGGATCCATATTGAACATCGGTGTTGTTTGATGTTCTTACAAGCGGTGAGGACCAGGATAAGCAGGAGCCTTGACCGATGAAGTAGATCCAATCTCTCCAATTCGGATGTTGCTGAATGTCACTTCAGGGTTGGGCTGCACCTTGACGATGTTCTTGGGATCGCCCTCAGTCGCGTCACAGGGTCCAGCAACGCCCTGATCCAACCAGGCCATGAAATCACCCTCGCTCCACCAGACACTCATGGCGAGGACCATACCGCGGGACATGGCATCACCCATCTGCTTGGTGCCGCCGAGGCGCATGTACTCGGTGGCGCCGGTGGCAGCGCAGTACTTGTCGTTGATGAAGTTGATCTTGGGAGGGCCGGAGATGTTGACGACGGCGGACTCGATGACCTTGTTGTCCTGGATGTAGTGGCGGTGCAGCTCGATGAGGTCGCCTTGCTTGTTGGCGACGAACTGGGATGTCACGGTGAACTTGCGGGTGCTGTCGACCTTGAACTGCTTGCCACGGCCGTAGAAGTCGGTCACGTTGATGCGGTTGTGGTTCCAGCCGCAGCCGGCCTTGTCGCAGATGCCGGAGCTGCTGCACTCGTCGCCTGTGCAGCCGTAGAGACCGGGCTTGTTGCAGGGGTGAGGAGCGATGTGTGTGGCTCGGGAGTTGGCCTCCCAGATGTCGAGCTCGTTACAGCAGACGCCCTGTCCCTTAATGTTGCCCTGAAAAGGTCAGTAAAACTTTCGATTGTATGGAATGGGTGAACCTACGACTCCGTTGATGAAAGGAGTGACATAGCACTGAGCATCACAGTATCCAGCACCATAGTAGGCACCAGCCTTGCTGTTCTTGCTGGTGCTCTTACCGCCATCCTGAGGCATCTCAGAAAGGTACAGAGCACCATTCATACCGCAAGGAAGCTTCTCCATCTCAACATCGAAAGAGAACTCAGTACCAGTGAGGTGAAGCATCTCATACTTCTTCTTGTTCTCCTCAAGAAGATAAACTCGAGGAGAAACAAGCTGGTTGTTGATAAGCTGCTGAAGACGAAGCTTGTTGCCAGAAGTAGTGATACCAGCGTTCTTGTAAGCATTCGAGTCCATGCCACTGAGGATACAGTTCTTGGCGCAGGATGCCTCATCGGGGCAGGCTGTGGTGTTGGGCTTTTGGCCCCAGTCACCGCAGCCGGCGCCGTTCTTCTGGTGAATGTTGTGCATACCTGCGTCGGCGACGATGTAGTTGGTCTGCTTCTTGCAGCCGGAGGCCTTGGTGCAGCGGTATGTCTCGATCTTTGGGTGTTGCTCCTTGCCCTTGTCGGGGGTTTGAGCAACGGCGACCTGGACAGCCAGGGCTGAGAGGATGAGTGAGAGAGACTTCATAGTGAATGAGTTTCAGAGATCAGGTAGTGACTTGTCTAAGGAATGACGAGATGGATAGCGTGAGAAACATCTTCCTGAGCCGCCGGAACTCGGTTTATATCTATCCTTTCTCTCTCTTTCACTCTGCGGATAGGGGTCTTCCACTTTCGGCCTCATCCCGAAAATCAATAGCCATGAAGGTCCTCACGGAAGCTCAACGACACAGCTCCGAAATCTCAGGTCACGACTCCAGCGTTATACAACGGCAACCAATCAAGATCCCTATATCTCCGCTCCCTCCGTTTTCCTAATTCGAAATGCCAAGCCCAACCAATAACGACACAAGTACCGAGTTTCAAATAGTTTCGCGGACTTGACCCATGTTTGTCGATTAGTGCCACCGAGGAGGGCGGGCCGAAATACCGCAACGATATAGCCCAGGCTGTGATTGATTAAAATTTCATGGGTTTCAGAACCCTTGTCAACTTGGAGTCGTGTGGAGATTTCTCCAGATTTTCCCACCTACCATTTCGGAAGCGAATAATTTGAACGGACGACTTTCGACTGCGGACCGTCGGGAAGGGAGGTCCTGAGCCGTTGAAATGGAGAGTCATGTGAATGATTTTGGGCTTGGAAGTTGAATTTCCCCACTGGATAAATAGAGTCTCGCCGAGATGGAGACGCAGGCAGGGTATCATTCCGCTGAGAGAGCTGTCGGGCCGTAACCCATATTCTCGGTAAGGTTGACGGGTTTCAACTAGGAGTCTGGGCGCAGATGGTTGAGCCTTGGGGAGATGAAGACGGTCGGTTGCGGGTAAAAGCTGTCGTTCCATTTCAAAGTGAGGTTTTGGTGATGAATTCGGTTCCGAATTGACATTACTTATCCTCTGTGTGAACTAGAAAGAATAAGTTGATATGTGAGTGATTTAAGCTCGCAGATAAGCTCCTCGGTTCCTGCAGCGGGATCCTACAGATACGGGATGAACGAGGTTGAACGACGCTCGAGCCATCTCGTCAGCGTGGGGGGGGGGAATGCGGCTCATCAACCACCAGCATCTGCCTTGTTGTCAGCGTTGGAATCAGCTGAGATGTGAGAGTCCGATCGGTTACAGCTTGCCAGGAACATGGCCCACGTCAATGAATATCCTTCAGCTTTTCGTCTCCTCGTGGCATCTCTGTCGGCTTGTCGGGCCAGACTACCCTGGACTCAAGCCAACACTAGTTAGGAAGAAGTTAAGAACAAAGAACAGCTTCGAAACGGCCCGAAAAGGACAAATGGCTTGAACAGCTTGATATTACGTCTGGCAAAGCGCAGGGTAAGTAGCTGTTTTGCAAGAAATAATTGTTTTGTTGCAATACCGAGTCGATTCGAGTTCTCATTTAAAATCACTGTTGGGTTCTGTCAGAAAAGGAGACAGTTCCAGCCAAAATGATAAACATAACAACCAGAAAAAAGCCCTGTTCAAGATTGCAAGTCACTTGAACAATGAATTTTGTATACAAATCGATTATATCGAGCAGACGACGTTGGCTTAGTCAAACTCAATTTGACTATTTCGCTTGTTGGTTGGTCTCGTTGTGCAACTCTGTTTCCTTCAACACGTGATCTCGATGCAACATCCTTTGTCCTCTATTTTTGTCAACTGTCGGTAGTTCAATTACCAAACTCAAATTCAAGATCCTTCGAAGGATCAGCCTAGAGCGATCTTGATAACGAAAAGTCTATCCGACAGCCCGTTTCAAAATATCTCTGAATTATTTTGCGATCATAATTCGACATTCTGGAGACATATGCTCTAGGCCAAAATACGCGACATGGATGACCATCAAGACAAGATCGCCACTTTAGCCGACGGGAGAAAGGTTTCATATGCTGTCTATGGAGCCCAGGATGACGATGCACCCACTTTCTTTTATCTCCACGGTTTTCCGGGGTCTCATCACGAGGGTTACGTGATTAGCAGCGCTGCATCTCGGCATGGCGTACGCGTCATTGCGCCGACGCGACCAGGGTACGGCGACTCGACATTTCAGAAGAACAGAAAAATACTCGACTATCCCAAAGACGTCGTAGAGTTAGCAGATATTCTGTCGATCAAAAGATTCGCTGTCTTAGGCGTCTCTGGTGGTGGGCCCTATGCCATCGCTTGCCTCAAGGACCTCCCGTCAGATCGTCTGGTAGGCATCGGTACCGTCGCTGGCGTCATGCCAATGTCTTTCTCGACGCAAGGAATGCTTACAATGACACGACTCATGTTCAACGTGGCGCCACACGCTACAAAAATCTTGGGTTGGATCACCGATAGAGTGCTGGGCAACACCGCGCGAGACACCAAACACCCAGAGAAGTTGGAAGAAATGATGGATAAAGACATAAGTGCCAGATCAGCAAGCGACAAAGAAGTTTGGGAGACTCATCCAGACTTTAGAAAGTCCCTAAGGAGAGCTACGAGAGAGGCGATGAAGCAGGGCGGCTATGCAACTGCGTGGGAAGCACGATTATTTGGTAGTGATTGGGGGTTTAAGCTGGAGGACGTCAAGGTTGAGAAGGGAAGGATGATAATGTGGCATGGAGATTTGGATGTCAATGTTCCGATTGGGGTGTCTGAGAAGGCTGTTCAGCTTATGCCTGGTGCAGAGCTTAGAGTCATGAAGGGGGAGAGCCACATGAGTCTAATGACCAAGGTGGATGAGTTCACATTGGCTATGAAGGATATGCTATTGAGTTCCATCCCTGGGCCCAAGGAGACTAGATAGAGACTAACGCAAATAGATTGAGGCCATACCTAGTATTGCTAAGCAGATCTGAGCATCTTCGAGTGAAGCGCTATTGACAGTTGACATGAGTGCCATCCAACAAGCTCCCAACCTCATCCAACTTTCTCTGCCACGAGTCCGACTCAACCTTCCTATCCTTCAACTTATCCTCATTCGGCCCTTCAGCATCCACAAACACATTCTCACCCAAGATCATCTCCCCCTCATACAAGTGCCGTCCAAGATCCTTAAGCAAACCCGGTCCATGAGCGGCAGCATCCTTAGGATCCTTCCAAATCTTGACCTGGAACTTTTGACCCTGGCGGAAGAAGAACTCCTCGGCTAGGTCTTGGTTCCTCTCAGGGAAAGGCTGCATAGAATCCTCGGGGATTTCGGAAAGGCCCAGGATCATGCCCTCTGCAAGGAGCTCGGCAACGGATTGGCGGTGGTTGATCTCGGTGGCGAGGCTGGGGTTGAAGGTGATATTGTTCGCTGCGAGGGAGATGTTGGGGGACTTGACGAGCATGTGTGAGCAGTGGATCTCCTTCTCGTTGCCGTAGAGGTAGAAGGGCATGAATTCGGCAGGGTAGTCGATTTCGCGGTGGATGGAGTTGAGGGGGCGACTCTTGACAACTGAGTTGAGAGTGATGGTTCCGTCTCGCTGATGGTATTTCCTGCAGAGTGTTAGTAGGCCGACGATGAACCAGGAGCTTGCCACTTACTTGGTCCCCTTTTCATACATGATGACTTCCAAGCCGCCAAGAATCTCGACGACATCCTCAATGAAGACCTTTTCCGTAGACTCAAGCATCACAATACTATCCTGGTTGCCACCAGTAAGCTCCTTGTGAAAGTCTCTCAAGGTACTATCAAGAGTCCCAGACAGAATAATCTGCTGTCGTTTCGTCGCGCTGTGGAACGATGCCTGGAAGGACAAAAACACCTCAGAAGAGCCAGGTGTACCCTGCACAAGAAACTGAACCTTCTTCTGGCCAGGATCATTCCTCTTGCGAACTTTGCCAACCTCATCGCGGATGACTTCCTCAAACTCACTCATCAACTTGTCAATGAAGTTCTGGCGGGTAGGGAATGGACTCATAACCACGCTTCGAATAACGAAAAGGCTCTGGTTAGACTTTCCTACGCCCATTCTTTCCATAAACTTGTGAGCGCAAGAGCCATAGTCCTCGTGGAGGAACTGGGTTGATGTCAGGAAGATTGGAATCTCGGTGGGATCGGTGTTTGCGGAAGTGATAGAGAGTCTATCGACGACTCGCTTCATGAGATAGTTGGCTTCTTCAAGATCAGTGTTCAGGTTCCCGTCTTTGTCCTTCCAGTTGAGAGCAAAGCAGTTGATGTTGGTGTCGGAACCGAGATCGCGGATGATCTTCATTGCGTCCTTGGAGGCGAAGATCTCGTGGTCTTTCTTTCCGATGATGAGATCACGGATCTTGTCGCGTTGCTTCTCGACGGGCTTGGAGAGGAATCCTCGACTACCGTTGTTCTCGGCCGCGAGCATGTTGAATGGGACGCAGATGAAGTCGTCGTTGATCATGGTTGCGTAGTGAGCCGAGAGCTAAGAGATCTTAGTACTTGAGGATTGGGAGAAGTACGTTTGAGGCTTACTCTGGCGCTGGTGAAGGTTGCTTCGCCGAGCAACTTGCCATAGCCGTGGTGGTTGAGGCCGATGGTTGAGTTGGAGAACCACGCTGACATTGCGGAGGCACCGGGCTTACTAGAAGATGATTTAGTCGTTGTGAGATACTGGGACTGGTGAGAAACTTACCTGCCCTCAACGCCATAGACGCCGATATTCTCCGCAGAGCCCTGCGAGAGATACGGACCTGACCACGTAACCAGATGTCTCATTCGCCCATCTTTGTAGACCAAGCTTCCAGCAGGATACGGGATATATCCAGCCTTATGCGGATCAACAGTGATCGAGTCCGCCTCAGCCATGGCCTTGATGTCCTCAACAGTCTTGGGGTCAAGGTACCACTCAGGCTCAGGCTTAGACGATCCCTGATCCTCAACGCTGTAGCGTCGGTCGGGATTGACCATGGTGGCAAAGTAGCCTCCCCAGGCTGCATCGGCATGAACGAGGAATGACAGGCCATGCTCCTCTTGGAACCTTTCACGAAGGCGGAGGATCTCGGTGAGTCTGTCGACTGCGCCCTCTTCGGTGGATCCAATGATGGCTACGACTGCGAAGACGGCTGTTTCGGTCTTGACGCACTCTTCGAGATGTTTTTCGAGGACTTTGATATCAACCTGGGCAGCGTTGTTGACATCGACGCCGATCACGTTACCTGAGCCCAGGCCGGCAATGGCTATGTGCACTGGTCAGCACCTGTTGATCGATGAATACAGCAGTAGGATAACTTACCGACTCCCTTGGGCCAAGAATAGTGGCGCGTCTTGCTCACAAATTACTTGATCGGGTTCTTGACTTGGAACTCCCTTTCAAGTACCTCGCGCCCAATAGTCTGGATGTTGAACTCATTGAGAGCGCTCTCGAGAAACTTGCTGGTGATACCAAATTGCTTGTTCAGCTCATTGGGAAGATCAAGAATGACTTCAGAGCTGAGATTCAGCAGATCCCATCCTTTGAGATCCTTGAAGAGTGTCTTCTTGGTTGCGTGAAAACACCGAGTGGCGTAGAACTTGTCTCCAATGAACTGGAGTTTACCACGTCGCAATGCAAGGCAGAGACTGAGCGGGTAAAACTTGAGGTTTCGTGCTACCCTTGTGAGTATCGACCGCCGCTCAACCAGGATAAGAATACTCACCAACCCAAATAGACTCAAGATTAGCAATCGTCCCGTCGCATGTAATATGACCCCACGAAACCGGAGATTTCTGCACATCAGTGTTGTACCCGAAGAGGTTACACAGCTGCTGCCCAACCCGAAGTTCAACAAGCGTCGTCATCGGACTAGCTTCAAGCGCGACATTGTTCGGGTTGTACAGCATGGTCATGAAATACCCGAGGAGCGAAGACATGGTAAGGTCAGTGCACATGTGCGCCTCATAGCGGGGTGACCAGAAGGGAGCTGAGTGTTCGCCAAGAAGCTGTGCGACCTTTTCGGTGGCGAGACGGAGATCGGATCTGGCTTTGAGGAAGACGGGGGAGCGGCGGTATTCTTTGGAGATGAAGGCCTGGGGGTGTTAGTGAGGAGGGTAGGGGAGGGGAAGGGAAGGGGAAGAGTACTGACTTGGTCTTCGGGATGGTAGGCTTGGCGGGCGGCGAGCATTTCATCGAGGATGGTGTTGATGTTGGCTCGGAAGTCTGGGAGGTTGGAGCCCTTGGGGCCGATAAAGTATGCGTGGACCGCATCGAACTCCTTGTCCCGGATATCGTCGTTTTCTTTAGACATGATGATTGTTTCTTGACACTGATGTTTTGGAATGTTTTGGAAGTAAAGTTTTGAGCTTGGGAAGAGAGACTGCGTCCTTTGGCATTATGTACTCTTTACTGCTGAGATTTACGTCTCCATTGCTGGACTGACGTATGGCTTCTCTTCCTGGGTCGGTTGATGAACAAGATCAACATCTCGTACGTAAGAAATTGTCACATCACATGGCATGGAATGCTGCAAGACTTGGTAGTGGAGTTGGATATGCTGCATGTCCTCGCGAAAACTGAGACCTGCAGGCCGGAACGAAACCGCCCGGTGGGAACCTCAGCAAGGATTCTCAGAGACAGTATTCATGTGAAGCCATTGAGGTCATCATTCATTGGCGACCAATGCCTGAGTGATGAGAATCATTGCCGATACTGTACGAAGGGACTTGGGAAAGATTTCTACTCGGTCTCGTGGATGAATTGAACCTGGTGCCATACACGCAAAGCTCTAACCCTTGGCGGCTATAGAGCTCTATTTACCGAATTATTCTGACGCATAAGAGCCTAATCTAGTAAGTGACTAAGTTCTATTTACTAAGTTAAGCTCTTAGCTATAAGTCTTAACTGTAAATAATATATCTAGCTTATAACTTAAATATTATACTAAATAACTAACTAATTACTATAGCTAAAGGCTAATAAAAAGAAAACCTAAAGTATAATTCTTTAGCTAGCCTTAAAGGTATATAAAATACTTTAATTTATTAGCTAAAAAAGGTTAGCTTAATACTATAAATACCCTAAATCTTTAAAATAATAGTTTTAATAAAAGAAATCTTTATTTAATATTTTCTTTAAATAGTAGCTATTAATAACTATATTAATAAGGCTATAATTATATTATAAGCTATATTTTAATATAAAAATACCTTTTAAAATATAAATAGCTATAAAAATTTTAAAAAAAATAGAAAAAAAGCTATAAAGTTAATTTATATATAAAACTTTAATTAACTTAATAGTAAATTTCTTATAAACTTTACTTTTTTTAACTATAAGACTATTACTTATATAATAGCTTTTAGTAAATTTTTTATAAAGGTTATTTAAGTTACTTATTAAAAGAAAAGTATTTTATTTACTTTAAAAAAAATAAAAATAAAAAAGAAAAATAAAAAGAAAAAAGTTATATAGCTATTATAATAAAATCTAGCTTAAATTATATTTATATTTAAAGTATAAATAGTAATTTAATTAAAAAGGACTTTTTATAAGTATAATATATAATTATTAAAATTATTAAGAAATACTAATATATAAAAAAAGCTTAATTTAAAGAAAGTTTTATAATAATATATATATTAATATAATTAGGGCTAAGAAAAAGGTTTAGGGTAATCGGAAGGTAGTAGCGGAGTTAAGTTTATAAGTTAATTATAAGGTTAGAAAATACACTTCGGGTTTAACACAATACTAGTGAGTGACAGCAGCACAAGTGGCTTTCAATAGTTCCGAGCTGATCAGTCCCGTGCTGGAAGGTGATCTTCGACGCCGCGGCTTCAGCCGCCCGCTATGACCCGATGTCTCAGATTCGACCAACCACGACACCTGTCAACCTGCAGCTATCTCGAATTGGACGCCAAGACAGGGAGGCTCTTGGCGAGACAACAGCTGAGTGCCCTGTAGTTCATCGTCATGGCTGCATCTGTAACATCTCGGAGGTGGGCAATGATGGTATTGCACGTCGACGTGGCTTTGAATGAGGGAGAAATGGTGACCTTAACTATCTAAGGCAGTCTGGGGCAAACGCTAGGCCATGAGGCTGCGATACAAGTACTTTGCACCTATGAAACCTGCAAGTATTCCATGATCTTTCTTACAGCCATCTCGTCTCCCTCCACCGTTCCGCTCAATTCCTCATCCACCCAGCCTTCCGTCCATCCGCCCCCAAAGCCGATGACCCATGCGTCGTCCGTTTCACGATGAATCAATACATTGGATGCTTTGCCATCGCCCCATGTAATCCCGATCTTATGTAGGAGATCAATAGTGTCCTGAATCTGAGATAGCCACTTCTTCCGGCGGCTTTCATCAATCGCAGAGACATCATCAATTCTTCCAAGTGTTGATAGCTCCCAAGTCTCAGCCACTGGGATATACTCCTCCAAGAACCCAATAGTCTTACCATTATCGGGTGTTGTGATCAGACCAAGGAGTTTGGGGACCTGTATGGCAGCTGCTTGGGGGGATTTCGTAATCTTCCAGAGGCAGTCAAGCTCTCGTTGTGCGGCATCCTCGCCCTTGCTATCTCCAGCCTTTGAACACATCTCTTTGCCCTCGACTTGCACACGGGCGATATAATCTGCCAAGATAAGGCTCTCGACGACGTGGATGTCTTGAGTAGAATAAGCTGGTAGGTTGCAATGTCTGTTGACGTTGAGGTGGAATGGTTGGCCAGATCGACCAAGGGGGATTGAGTCTTGTCTGGCGCCACTATCTTTCGGTACCACTTCTGCCTTTCCATTCAAGGCTTGAAAAGAAAAGGAATACTCCTTGGGAAACAGTAGAGTGTGAAGGTCTTCTGGCATATGGCCAGGGGCAGGTGGTGGAGCTACACGGTCGAAGGTGTCTTTTCCAGCCTCGACGACAGCATTGAGGATTTCATCGGAGAGAGCCTCGGCTTCGTCGATGTCGTCGTTGTTACAAGTCTCATTGTACCTATCGAGGAAAGTGTTGTCGATTGAAGGGACATTCGTGCTTGTCTGGGAACGGCTCAGGTAAACGATCAGGCGGGCATCATTCCAGCGGATATAGAGAGAGATTTCGTCTCCCCGTCCACTCCAGAGTTCCTCAAGATAATGGTGACTCATGACGCGACTATTTTGTAAGAGAAATGCCTGCTGCGGATGCTGGACTTGGTCCTAAAAATGGGAGATAGTTGACAGAGACTCTGACCAGATCGGTGGCCCCTCAAGCAGCGATGTTTGTTCGTTAACCCCCAACTTGGCTGAGAATTTGCACGTGACGAAGCTGCTTTCGGCTCACCCAAGGTCGCAAACTGCCTCACGTCGATCGATATACCTGCTAAGTTCTGTCTGCTGATTTAAGCTCTTAGCCACAAGTCCCAACTGCAAATAACACATCTAGCCCACAAGTCAGACAGGACACCATTATTACTAGCCAACTGTTACAGCCAAAGGCTAATAAGAGGAAAACCTAGATGATGACTCAGTGGCCGGCCTTGGAGGCATATACCTGCTTTGTAGTTACTCCTAAGGCACGGATTTAAGTGCGCTTCTTGGCACTTCATGATCGGAACATTCATGCATCAAATGCGAGCCTTGGAGACCGATGTAGCCAATGAAAGTAGTGGGATAATAATACACTGCCTGGATGCTTACAGGTTTTGGTCGGTCGATCATTTTTTCAATTGGTCGCCAATATTAGCGCTTACTCTTGTTCAACCCTGTCCTCACATTTTATAGTGCTTTCTTTCCTTTGAAGAATCAGTATTTCCTTTCCATTGACTTTTTATGTCCAAGGACTGTCTCTTCCTTTACCCTTGCCCTCCATTGATGCAGACATCTGAGCTCCGTCATGGCTACCTTTCTGCTTCTCGTAGCCGGCTTGCTTGTCCTTGTCATAGGATGGGTTGGATGGCAAGGAAATACAAAAAACAGCAGCTTTTATCAAACTTTACCATGCGTTGGCGTTCGAAAGTATGAATGGTTTTCATGGACCAGAGCACAGTTACGCAGCTTTTCAAAGACAGAAGAGTGGATGAAGGAGGGATACGAGAAGGTGAGTAACGCATTCTACCAAGATATGGACTCACTGACCCCTGCCCAAGTACTCACGACAGAATAAACCCTTCATCATCCCCTCGTTCCGAAAAGGCAAAGTCCTCGTTCTTCCTCCGGCCCAGCTAAAAGCCATCTACAACAAACGCGAAGACGAGCTGCTTGCCCATGATCCAGCCTCAGAAGCTTTATCGTTTGAATGGACCATCCGCGATCGAGAAGTCTACCCGAGCAATTACACCGTCGATGTGATACGCAAGTGGATTAGCAAGAGATTCGACGAGTTTGCAGCTGAATTGCAAGAGGAACTGTGCGTTGCTGTGGATGAGCAATTCGGCATGAGTCACGAGTGGAGAGAGGTGAGGCTCTGGCCAGCGGTGCAGAGGATATTCACACGGGGATTGAACAGAGTTCTTGTTGGGCTTCCATTATGTGAGTTATCTTTCCATATCGCAAGACCCGCTACTGACGCTGAGAAACCTAGGCAGAGACGAAGCGTTCCTTGAGACTGTGCGCCGGTTTGCCATCGACATGCCGTTCCAGGGTTTGTTTATCACGCTGGTTCCAAAAGTCCTGAAGCCAATCTTTGCTCCGTTGATATCATGGAATGCTAGACGGGACACACAGGCAGGCATCAGATACTGTACTCCGATTATACAAGATCTTCTCAAAGCTAATCAGAACTCGGCAAGCGAGAAGCCGGTAAGTCTTTTGCTTTCAGCCTGGGACTTCTACTCAAAGGTAAGCAGGTCAACATCCTTCAATGGATCATAGAAGCCAGCGCCGCGACTGGCGATCCGTCGCAACTCGATGCCCACCGCATTGGCCACCGTATGATGGTTCTCAACTTCAACCTCGTGCAAGGCGGATCGATCCCATTCAGTACCGTTCTTAGCGACATCAGTAACGGCGAACACGCAGCCTCGACCTTCTCGCAACTCCGTGATGAGGCAACATCGGTCCTGGCTTCTACCAAGATCTGGGATCGCGCCACCATCTCCAAGCTCGTTCTCGCCGACTCAGCAATTCGTGAATCAATGCGCTGGTCCGACTTCGGCCTCTTTGCCCTCCCACGGCGTGTAAACTCTCCTGGTATAACTCTCGACAATGATATTTACGTTCCGTCCGGAGTTCACATCGAAGTCCCGATGCATAGCTTACATATGGATGAAGCCTTTTACACAGATGCAGGCACTTTCAAGCCATCTCGCTTTGTTGATGGAACCTCTGCGTCTCGTTCTGCTGTGACTCTTGACGAGAGCTTTCTTGGTTTCGGTTATGGAAAGAATGCATGTCCGGGGCGGTTCTTGGGCTCGCATGTTATGAAGGTCGTTCTGGCGTATCTGGTTATGAATTATGATGTGGACTTTGGGGATGAGGAGCCTCCAATGAGGACCATGTGGGAATATAGAATCCCAAGGGAGAGTACTGCCATTAAGATTCGCAGGAGGATACAGGCGCGTAACTACACTTGAGTATTATAAGGGTAAGGTAGGAGAATGAATCAAGAGACTTTGCGTCCTGGCCGTCGCTTTGGTACATTTTGACAGTCATCGGATTGTTAGTTGGGGTAAAGCATTGGGAAATAAGGTAAAATGGTACGGTACACGAACAGCCATGGTCATTGAACTTTACTTCTTCTGACCAATTTTGTCCGTGCCAGCCTACGGGCTTTCAGAATCAGCAAGTGTTCAGTCAAAAAGACCTCGTATTTAGTTCACCTGTTAGACTAAACATGTTGTTCTCTGATACTCGAGAACACATGCTCGTTCACTGAGACTCGACCTGTATGACGCATTTGGGTACCTGCTCCCTCGTGCCAATCCCCCATGCCACTCCTTGAACAATTACCAAGCCAAGAACAAGAATATGACAGACATGGGAATCAATGTCTGCAACTCGCAAGGAAGCCACCTGGTCCCACCGCATCCACTCAGAACCATGTTGTACTAGACAGACATCCATCTCCATCATTAGTATGAACAACAGCCACTTCAACGTTCTCATGCAATGTAGCCGCACAGTTGTTCTTCGTCTGTATTGAAACACGATCTCCATCTGTGTGAGATGATAGTTAGTTCGGCGCCACATGGCAGGAGTTGGTAAGAGAAAGCGCTTACTAGATGCAGCTGTAGTGATTATCTGTGCGAGTGACAGGGGCCGCGTATCGTTGGGCGGATCAGGTTTCAGTGTCAGGAACTCCGACAGATTGAGGAGCCAGATGGCAATCTTGTTGATCAGGGATCTGAGACTTGGTCTCTGACAGCATATCATCTGATTCAGGATAGATGATATCCAGGTTCCATCCAAACTTCTTGCGGACCCGTCGCACCATAGGGAGTCCAATCGCCGCAGGGTTATTATGAGTTCTAACGACCTCGCAGTACTCAGCCGCAGCATCCCAGCCCTCCGCCTCCTTTTCCCAGTCATAAAACATGGTATCTCTGAATAAGCACTCGGCAAAGTCAACGAAGAAAACATGGTGCGAGGTTTGGTCGATAACCACGTTGCGAGGGGCGCTGTCGCTGAGAACTATGCCTCGCTTATTGATCTCGTGTGCTGAGTCGATTGCACACTGTACGATAGAGGACCATTCTTCTTTGGTCGTAGGGGCATAGGGTGCGGTGAGGAGATCACGCAAAGAGCAACCTGCGATGGGCTTGAGTAAGATGCCGTGAATGTCAAGGTATTCATTGTACTGCTGTGCGTTTTCCTTGGCGGTCACGACGCGCACAACAGCGTAAAGCTTTGGGATAAGCACACCCTGCAGATCCTGCATACGTGTGTATGCTTCAGTTTCAGTCTTGAAACCATTGTTGGCATTTCTCCAAAGCGCAGCTTCGAACTTGGCAACACCATCGGGCTCATCTCGAAGCTGGCTGGCGTAGCGGGGGACCGTCACATCGGGTGACGACAGTTCATCGTCCAGCTCTTTGAGGAAAGGGCCCATGGCGCCCCGTTGCAGGAACGAGTGAAAGGCGGCCTGGGCTTGATCACAATATGGGATATTCTTGCCATAGGACTCGCGGAATGAAGAACCAAACCGACGGTCGTAGAGCTTTAGGATAGCGCATCCAGTGTCGAAATTGACACGCACCACGGGAGACATGGTGCAGGTGATGAGCTCGCTGATTGTGACTGAGACTGTATCATTTTGGGGAAGGACGTCGGTATTGGTTTGGAATATCTGCAACTGCAGGACATCGCCGACGTGATATCCGGCTATTGCTGGTTAGCGCTCTGGAGTAAGAAGGAGGAAAACACGGCGAGAGAAACGCACGAGGACCTTCGGCAGGGGTATCCATGATTGGAGGGAAGAAAATGCAAGCAATAAAAGGGCAGATGGTGGTGTTTTGTCGATCTGTTGAGGTTTTGGAGAAAAAGAGCAGTTATGCTGTGCTTCACTGTGACGAGGCGTGACTGGGACCCTTGTGCTTTTTCTACGTTCGGTTCCTGCGAGCCCGTACTTCTGAGGCACTTATCTGTGGCCAGCAACCCTAACTAGTGACAAGCCGCTGAACTGGCGTAGGTGCGCAAGGTCTCTCCACTTCGCTGACTGATCTGATGCATCTTTTAGGCGCTCCGCTCTCTCCTCCCTGAGTGACACTGTCTCATATTTCCTCCTTCATGAAGCAAGCAACATCGGCCCAAACCTAGCCCCTTCGCCTAAGAAGCAATCCTGTTGTTTTGTTCTGTTGAACATGTACTACGCTTGCTGCACACGGGTCATGTGAAAATGTTCCTCTGCCTGGAACAGGGAATATACCCGAACATTTAACCTTGCCAGACCCAGCACGAACGCGAACTCATTGTGACACAGACATCTCAAGCATTTGACCTCTGACAGACAGACAAACACAAGCTTTGGTTCATACAATCGGATTGATCCAAAAATTACAACTGGCAAATACAGCGGCTCAACACAGACACTTCAATCGGCATACAATAGTCCCCTAACCATGAGTCAATCTAAGCGTTTACATAGCGCATTCACCTACCGCTAGCCATCCTTATAGGGTCTCTTATGACTTCTCTATGTGTCATGCTGTAGATCAGGTGCCGCTCGCTGGCAAACGCTCGCCTACTGAGCGAGTTTGATACGGGATTGATGGCATGTTTTCCAGGGCTAGAACTTCTCTGCTAACCTCCTGTACGATATGTTTTACTCTCTAGGCGAATAGCTATATAAAATGCGCATGGTGAACAACTCCAGCCCAAGCTTTCGACAAGGCCAACCAGTCCTCTACTCACCATTGATCAACTTCCCTCCGACTTGGCACAGATTCTACCAACTATCAACATGTCCAGCAGAACTCACATCATGAGCAACACCTGCAAGATAAATCTTATCAGCTACTATGGAAAACGCCAAGCGACAGAATATCGACCACTGTACATGGACCGTCAATTGGCAGTACGCTCACGGAGAAGGACATGCTACTACCGCCACCGGCAACCAACCTCCAAACTACATCGCCTACCAGCGAACAAGCGATGGTGAACATCGAACCCGCCTCGCCATCAGGACTAACAGATCCTACTACTTCCTCACTACAGACAGAGGAAAATGTATAACTACTGAAAAGTGTTGGGGCAAAGAGGAGCCGTTGATGAAGGATGTCCTTGGGGCCTATCAGACAGAGTGGGGCATCCCCGTCACGAATACTCGGTCTGAGGATGAGGCCGAGTAGTTGGATTTTGAGCTGAGATGGCGGCGAATGGGGAGGTTGGGTAGTCGGAGTAACCTTGAGGCAGGGTAAGCGGACGCACGAGCTTCTGCCCAGTCTCCTCTCATGACAGTGTCTAGTAGCTCACAGTATGTCATCGGCGTAAGGTCTTGAGTGCAAGGCGTGTATTCGCAGACAGAGACAACACACATGCTAAGGGGGGAGTGAGGCCTTTCTTTAACTCTTCAAGGCACGCTGTCAGACAAAATACAATAGATAGGTATGTTTGCGTCCAGTACCCTACAAAGGAATTTGATGTTGATGTGTTGATTTCGTGTGAGCCGAGAGTGGAAGAAATAAAGTATGCTATGCGGCTCTATTTTGTTCTGGGGCTTAACACGAGACACTCCTTTCTGCCTTATGGTTTCCTGCGAGATCCCACTGTGAGTGGTAGTTATTCGTCCGTGGCGGCCAGGACTAGCGGGCACAGCTAGCGGGGGAGTCTTCGTCCGTACACAAGCCCCCTCCACTTGACTGGCTGGTCCATCTTCGAGGCACCCCCTTCTCTCTCTGTTCTGGTCACACCGTCTATTGCTCCTGGCTACAAAAAGCGACAGTTATCGAAATCGAACCACTTCGCAAAAGCAACCGCACTGTTGTTCCTGCTGAACATGCCCACATATCATGCGGGTCTGTTGTTCGGCCTGGGAGAGGGAACTCACGCGAACACCTGCCTCACGAGTCCGAGTACGTACGCGAACTGATTGTGACACTCCTTCTTGCTCTTCTTCATCGATCTGGAGGTCTCAAGAAACGCTCTTGCCTCTTTTTCTCAAATTCCGCGAGTATAAACCCCCCCCCCCCTCGGATTCATCTCCAACTCAGACTCTTCACGCCTCACGTACTGGCCCCCGAACCATCAGTCAACCTGTTGTATTCACCGCGTGTATGTCCTCATCTCAAGCTATCGTAGATTCATCTTTGGTATCATGCTTCGGTTCGATGCCGCTTGTTGGTAATCGATCATCCATCGAGGGAGTTCGTTACGGGATTGATGATACGTTTTCCAGGATGAAAGCCTCTTTGCTAATCTCTTATTTGACACCTTCAGATCTCTTCTCTTGTCTTGCCATCGATTGAACGAAGTGTCCGTCTCGAATCATTTCGAAAGATTCAATCGAATGATCACTACGTCCCCTATTGCAATTTGCCGACTTGCCCACGTCTTCGCGTGACCTCTACGAATCATCAACATGATGAAAAGGAATACATGTCAATAATAAAGGCAGCGAGAGCGTATCTGCCACTGCCAATCGGCCTCGAGCTAGAAGTACGCCGACCGAGAAGCGCGTTCCAGTGCAACGAATTTCCACACTCTACCGCCTACGAACGAACGAGCAATCTCGAATATCCATTATCGAACATCGAACATTAAACCTTTCCCTCCGGCAAGACTAGAAAAGCCCATCCCACGAACCAAGACACGAGTGACATCACTACCGAGAAGTGACGCTTGGGGCCTACCAGAAGCAGGAGGGTATCTCAGCGACCAAACTCACTCTTATGAGGTTGAGCAGTTACTTCGAGAGAAGGCAGATAGATTCGGCCGAGCCTGAGAGGGCGAGGTAAGACCAGTCTCGTACCTGATCTTCCAGAGTTCCACTGCGTGTCCCTCTGTACAGCTTTACAGGCTCCGGCCTCGGTAGCGGGGGGTTCATAGTGGCCGTCGACGTCCACGAAGCTGCAGACTCCGGCGTGATAGCGTACTGGGGATGCCCGTGTTTGCGCAGTCGGGGCTTACCTGGACCGCCAACAGATGGACTCTGTGGATGACTGGCCGCTGGCTAGACCTGAAGCCTGATCAACGCGGCCTCGGCATTAGCAGATACAACTGCAGAGGGGAAGCCATCATCGTCAACGCCGCCACCACAACCATCAGCACCGGTACCACTATCTGTACAACGGCCCTCAACTGCCACAGCATCTACCGAATGGAGTAGGGAAGAGTCTGCACCAAGGCCGACGCGCGAGGATCCCTCGACCTAGCCTTCCATCTCATCTACACATGAAGAACAGCCTCCGTCCTCGGCATCAGGATTCATAGTGGTCGTCGACCTCCACGAAACTGCAGACTCTGGGGTGATGGCGTACTGGGTATACCCGTCTAGATGTAGCCTGGGCGGTCTGGACACTAGCTGGCGGTGGATGAGGGGGGATAAAATTGAAGCAAGGTAAGAGATCTTGCGAATTCTCCTCTAACTACGTTACCTGACAACTCGCAGTGTGTCCTCAATTCGAAGTCTTCCACGCCGTGCGTGTATCCGCGGATAAGACGGCATACGTGCTAAGTAGAAAAGCATCAGACCCGACAGCGGGCCTTTGGAGCACGCTGGGAGGCATAAATGAAAGGATGGCCATGGTTGTATCTAGTGCCCAACGCTGGAATCGAAGGCATAGAGAATCTACGAATCTACATAATAGACAACAACATCAAAGTGACCCAAGTTACCGCCATGATAGAGCCTGTGACCTTCCCAGCACTGTTACCAACCGATTCAGTTGCTGTAGTTGCGGCCGCTGTGTTTGTAGCAATGGGAGTAATTGTTGCAGCCGGTTTGGTAGCCTGAACCTCGATGCCGGAGACTACACTCGTTGCTGCGCGAACGTAAGAGGTTGACGAGAAGGAGCATTGCGACATGATCTTGTCGATGTCTGTGTCACGAAGCGTTAGCTAAAAGACCAATGTCACACTAAAATTGGATCGATCTCTTACCTTCTGTGTCCTTGCTATTCTGTGCCATGCAGCTCGCACAAAGTCCCATCACGCCCTCGACGTCAAAGCTCCTGTTGGTGCAAATACAAGCTGCTTCGATGGGCTCATCGTCGTCTTCGTGATCAAGGATGACAAGGTCTCGCCTTCGGTCGCTGTGCTTCTCGGGATCTTTGGGGTCAATGTCGCATGCGTTGGTGAGGTTGACTATGGGTTGGCAGATTGTCTTGCAGGCGGTGGGCACATCATCTGCGCTGAGCTCCTCGGCGAATGCAGTGGGAAAGGAGGCAACTAGAGCTGCGAGAACGATTGCTGAACGCATTGTGAGGGGAGAATGTCGAGTTGGTTTGTAGGTCGCTTGTGATGATGCTGAAGATGTGACCTGGACTGAACGGAAGCTGATCTGGGCAAAAGGAGACTTATTTATGCCAAAGATAGGATCTATCTATAGAAGCTAAAGATCAGCATGCGCCCAGGGAGTCTGTAGATATGGGCAATGATCAGCCTTATTAGTGATGTTTCAGTGGTTTCACAAGTTGGGCCAACTAGGGGGTGAGGAAACAGTGGACAGGCTTTGGTGGGAGATCAGTGATTTTTGGTGCAAGCCGTTCTGCTGTTTTTCCTGACCCCGAGGGACAAGCAATGTCCAAAAATAACTGGAGTTCGAGTACAGGGGCGCGGAGGTTAGTTAACTCAATAAGAATACCATTTAAAAATAAGAAACTTCTGCCATTAATTACTTTTTTTCAGTAATCTTTTCTAATGAACTCCGTAAGCTGAGTCGAAATGGTTAGCAAAGTGCAAGGGCTATTTTTAGGTGTGCTACAAACAGTAACTTGTCATACGATTGCTAAAAGGGGACTGGACGAAACACGCAGGGTCATGTTCCCTTGTTTCAAAACAACCATTGAGTCTCATAGCATTACAGTACTGCAAAGAACTGCGTTTTATTTAGATCCGTCATTCATGCTTAAATCAAGGACATTTCTGAAAGGTAAAAATAGAAGCACGAGTACTGTCCCCAGGGGCTACAAATGTAAAATTGGTACTGGGAAACCAAGTCAGAACTCATGCTAGTAATCCCACGATATACACACCTTTGCAGAATCATCAACACAGTTGTCATTAAGCCCTTGAAACTGTACAGCCTATTAAGAAGATTAATAAATGTACTCTCATTCCAAACCCACTGCAAACGCCCTTCAAGAGGCACCTTTTCAACGCCAGTTTTAGCCCATGATGACTGAAGTTCCGACTAAGAAATCCGGTGGCTAGTCTATTCTGATCTACTTGCTGATCACTCCAGTATTATCTGTATTGATATACTAAGTATATAAGACCTTATTGGTATATTTAATTGCGCTGTGGCAAAAATATGTGCATGGACTCGAGCCTCTAGGCCTTCGACACGCTGGGCAAGGCTATGGTACCGTCGATCCAGGTCGTTAAACTGCTTCTGGAGGCTTTGTAGTGTCGCGTAAACAGTTTCAGCTCCTCCTTCATGACAGTGTGAAGTATGGTGAGAAGTTCATCTTTAGACACGTCTCGATAAACGACTCCTTGCACTAAGTTCTGTCTGCTGATTTAAGCTCTCAGCCACGAGCCTCAACTGTAAATAACACATCTAGCTAACCACTTAGACATTATATCATAATGACTAACCAATTGCTACAGTCAAAGGCTGATGTGCACATTTGTAACCCATGGGGAGTGTAGATTCATTGGTCGGGATGAATGATCACGCCGACTTACGCGGCTTCCCCGCAATTTGAGTAGCCAGACATTACCTAAAAGATCATCTGACCTCGAAACACCAAGACAGACAAGATCCTCTCTTGTTTCTATTCTCGCCGTCAGACTATTGCACTTCGATAAAATGAAACTCCAGACGCTGCTCCCGGCGCTGTTTTTCGCTGGAGTGTTTGGGCAACTCTTGACTAGTGCGTCAAACCCCATACCGAGACCGTTGGAATGCTGACAATACCAATAGGCTCGACCCGCGATGCTTCGAGCATACTGAAGAACCATGGAGGATGGGTTAACCCAGAGGACTTGGCACCGATGCCACAGTGCATCGCGCAACAGGACCAGTCCGCTTGGCTAGATGCCATGACAAAGTGCACCCGCCATCGCTGCACTTCGTACTTCGTCTTCTGCACGCACTATCAATGGCTTACTGAACTGAGCTGTCTCAACGCCGAGTTCTCACCCGGCGTTGTCAAGGGCTACAGTAAATACTGCAGCAGATCGGTCCTCGCCAAGGCACAACTTCATCACTGGATTCAGACGACGACCGGTAGAAACTGGCTCGTCGACGTTGGAGACACAAATGGCTTACAGAGCCTATCACCCAAAAGCCTCGCTAACGGATACGCATCCATAGACATCGCCAACAAGGCACCAACATGCCTGAAAGGGTCACCCTCCGCCGGAACTAAAGAGACGTTCGACCATGTCATCAGCTCTTGCAGCTTCACAGCAACGACACAGCATACAGGCAATACAGCTCGTCCATGGGGATACAACAGCCGCCGAAAGTCCATGACAGCTCTCAGCTTTGATACCGCAAGCTACGACTTGATTAGCAGTCACATTGTGGCCGGAGGGTATTTCGACAAAGCCTGTTTCTGCAACACTTTTGCCATGTCCCAGCACGAAGAGCCATGCGCAACATCGAGCCCGAAAGATCTAGAGACTCAGCGGCGGTGGATGAACGAGACTTGTGGATATACGTGGCAAGAGCCGGCGCGCCTTCAACCCCGTGACATGATTCCCTGGCGATGGAGGATCTACCCCAAATCCACAGAAGACAATGCGCAATGCCCTTCCAATGAATGGAAGCTGATGAGTATCTGCGTGGTCAACTTGGTGACATTCTTTGCTATACTGCAAGCTAACAGTGCACGACGAAGTACCAGCACCAATTCCTGTCCGCTGTTCTACGATCCTGCCAGATGGATCCTGGCAGGAGTTCTTCTCGGATGTATCCACCTGTTCGCCAATTTAGCCAACGCAACTATTGTCCAGACCACCCCTGGCTACGAAGATATTCCAACCGTACAGCTCATGTTGCTTTGGTGCTCGCTCCCTCGCCTTAGCTGGCTTCCCATCTCGTCCCACGGTACCAAAAACTCGAAATTTCAGGACATGACCTCCTCTATGTCTGCAATGTTTGCGGAAGCGATTCTCCAAGCACTTTCATTCTACCATATGTGCTCAACAGTAAACTACGGTCGGATTCACGACTTTTACTTTGGGGCTTTGTCAAGTGCGACAAGATTACCATTTGCTGCACTTATGTTTGGCGGTGCACTTGCCTGGCTGTTCGTCGTGGCCTTGATGACAGTACATGTTATCCGAACGATACGAACTCGAGACAAGCTTAAGGAGAAAGAAGAAGGCGAATCGGACGCGGATGCAAAGGAGTCGACGGGGCCGAAGGAGGGGGAATGTCTACTACCAAAGTCGCCCACGGGATCTGAAGGTCACAGCTACGGTACCCTTCCAGCGGAAGTTGAAGCTCTTGTCCCATCCATGATAGGTCATTCACGACTTCACATGACCATGGCAATGGGAGTGCCCCTCCTTTGGCTTGCACAGTGGCTATTCTGGATTGGATTCATTGGGCTGAGCTCCCATGATTTCTGTCTTCCATCCCTAGAGACTCTGACAGGTGTTTGGTTGATCTCCTCTGTGGGAAGCGTCGTCATGAGATGCTATCTGTGAGTGGCGAGCCTAAATGGCGCATGATTCCTGTATCAAGTAGCATTAGATTTTCTTTCTCGTGAATGTTCACTGTCCTTTGACAAGAATCTTAAGTTTAAGTTATGCTTGTTTGTGTCATCGTTCTGCTGGTCAGAGACGCTTTGTGACGCTAAGCTCTTTGGGGCTCCAGTTGGTCAGTGGTTCTGTGGCCTAACCTGAAAGGCTACGAAAGTCAGCGGCCTACGAAACAAAGAGATTGAGGCACGTGGGCACAACAACACAAAGAAAAGCCCAAGTGGCGCGACTACGTGAGACCATGATCTCAGCCGCGCTATATAAAGCCAAGACTCAGCACTACTTCAACTGGAATTCAGTAACTCACAACTCCATATTATCTTGTCGCCATGGGTCAAGATGAAGTCGGTTTGGAGGTCCTTCCTCCTCCGCCAGCCTACTCAAGCTCAAATCGACTTGAGGAATTCATTATCCCGACGTCTTTCACTATCCATAAACAAGGTGATTCAGAGGTTAAATTCAACATACGCGGTAACACCGGCAGTACACCGCTTTCAATCTCATGCACATACAAAAACACAGAAGACGATTTCGAAGCCAGAGTAAATCTCCTCCCACGAAAAGATGGAAACGCATCGCCACTAGCAACAGTGAAATACTCTCGTCACACCGCTGAGCTAGAATTCACCAACACGTCTCCTCCGTCCAATATCAACATGTACTACCGTCTTTTGGGCGATAGAAACGCAACACATTCTTTCAACGTCAACGCCCCTCAGCGAACAAGTTTTGAGTGGAGGAATCTTGGTGATGGCGAAGGATGGAAATTGTACATGGGCTCGAGACCTCAAGTGTTGGCGATAGGCGCGCTGAATATGGGGTCTGATAAACCTACACGATTTGAGTTTACGGATTTGGAGATGGCGAAGGAATTGGATGAGCCGTGCAAATTGGTGATTGTTGCGTCGTGGTTGAGGATTTGGGACAAGGTGAGGATTCAGTTCAGACGGCCGCCTGATGAGGGGGAGATGGAGATGATACTGTGTAGCTGTGGTTTCTGTGTGATTCTATAGTCTCAGCATATTCTTACTGATCTGCAGTTATTTGTGATGGGCGCTGGACGTGACCTAGTTATACCCGGTACGGAGTAGTAGCGTAAATAATCAAGCCTGAGATGGATATCGTTGATCCGGTCCGTTGATATCGCCTGGCTAAGCGAGAGGCTCTAGCAAAATTAGACAGCCGATGAGCAGACTCGGAGGCCCCTCCGTCCATTCTGCATTCCACTTCCGACCACGATCAACACTCGAGATACCCATTTCCCCATGGCCCAACAATTACGAAACGCCCTTCAACCCGAACGAATCCATCCATGTAACGCCATGAGCTATCCTCCACTTTTACCCCGCGCTCCAACCTCTCTATCAAACGAAGCCATCCCTGCTCCCGCCCCCCCCCAAACGACGCGCCGTTGCAGTAGCTTGCGACTCATGCAGGAGCAGAAAAGTCCGGGTACGTCCCTCTCATCCCCCTATGAACTGATGCTTACTTACATATAGTGCATGGGCGAGTTTCCCACATGTGTTGCGTGTCAGCGCCGTGGCGGCGAGTGTCACTACGCTGATATTGCCAATGACCGTGAAATGCACTCAAACCAACTCAAAAGGAGAGTCAAAGAGTTGGAGGTTGGGAATAGAAGCTTTCGAAGGTTGTTCGAGAGTCTGAGGAAGCCTGTTGCTGGGACGGATCAGGAGATATTGCGGAGGTTACAGGCTGCTGATGATTTTGGATCCGTCGTTGAGCACGCTCGAGTCCTTGGTGACCAAGGGAAGCGGAAGAGATCCCCGGCGCCGAATTTAATGGCTAGACAACGGCCATCAGAGTGGACGACTATTCGTGGCATTTTACCCAGAACACCGATGGCTTGTCCTGCAGCAGTCTATCCCATCGTGCTACCCATCCACGCCTCACGACCTCCCCTTCCCCTTCCACCGCCCCCGATCGATACACCAAGCTCGCCTAGAGATGCTATCTTAGGCCTCCTTACCCTCTCCCAAGAAGGGAAACCAGACCTTGTCCTGCTCAATGAATCTCGGCCCATCGAACACTGCGATGTTCGCTTGAACGAGCTTTCCGTCTCGTACTGGACACGTGTACCGATAAGTAACCGATCTGCGTCGACGCTCATCTCCACGTTTCTCGAGACAGATAACTCTGCTGTTGGTTTCATCGACAAAGACTTGTTCCTCACAGATCTAGTGCAGCATAATCCGACGTTCTGCTCTGCCTTTCTTGTCAGTTCAATACTCTATCTCGCTTGCGTAAGCAACTCCCTTGTCTCCTTGTCGCCCTGTCTCCCCTAACTAACGCCGGAGCAGTTTGCCCACGCCGCGTCCGATGGTAGAGCAGCCACGCTTGCACACAGCTTTTTCAACGACGCAGAGCGACTATATCGCGCGGAGAAGTTATCTGACAGTCTGACAACCCTCGCAGCCATCAACATCTTCAGCCTGGGGTGCTTCTCTCATGGAAACGACAACTTGGGCCAGGATCTCCTTTTATCGTGACTTCAGATGGGGAAGCGGATGAATCTATATGGTCTTGATCCTGCAAGCTCAGAGGTGAGGGGTTTCCAGGATTTATCATCTGATCATACAGAGTCGCAGGCTTCTTGGGGGACTTTTAATTGGCTGACGGATATGAACTCGAACTTTACTCGGTGATTTAATCTTAACTTCCCATGAGAGTGTAATCGCTTGGTATTCTAAGTTCGGATCAAAACCTTGGGCACTTCGAGCAGGAACTTTACTGTGCCTATGGACTAAATGTTTGAACCTTGAGTTTACTTGCTCACCCAATGAGGGTTATAAAGCCAACAACTCGTCCTGATTTTTGATCGATATTAAAAGCTTGTGACATCTCAACGAAATATATTTAGCTAATATACTAAAATATCCTCCATTGTGCTGAACCCGAAGTGTATTTTCCAACCTTATGTTATGAGTGACGGATATAAGAACCCATCTTGATCTCTTATTTTTGAAAGTAGAAGACATTCTCACATCAAACTACACAATGGCGTCTATTACCGAAGGATTGCTGCACTCGCGCTGCAAAGAACAAAATTTAATTCCGTTCTTTCATCTCCAGCTTCCCTTATCATTCAACATGCAGCAGCCGCGTGGATACCTGCGGCACGTCCTACTCTACCTTTCGACAGCGAGCTCCTTATAGTGAACCACCTGATAGAGCTCTATAAGAGCGTTCACAAATCCCTGGCACCCTTGGCCACCGTCTCCAGAACCTGGCAGTATATCGTGGAGAAGGGCACTTTTCAGCACTTCAAAATAAGTGTAGAGGATCTCTACCTCTTCGCCAGGTTTATTCGAAGAGACCGGCTACAATTTCTCAAATCCGTCACCCTGACTCCGGGGAGACCTCTAGTGGCACTGGACGTGTCACGGAACCTGCGACTGGGGTATCTTGGCAAATATATTCTCTAGCGTAGCTTCGTCTACTACCGCTATTGAGTCTACACACATAGAGAAATGGAAACCGGGTTTGGCATTTGCGGCAGTCGTGCTTGGTATGAAATCCCCTCCCCAATGCTGGAGATATGGGAGTTCGGCGTGCCAGGACAGCAAGCTCATATCTTTACGCACAAGAAGCTCAGCGCGGCCAGGGGTAGGATCGGTTGGCAGAGCTGTGGGCATCATAGGCTCCTAACATGTGTTTGCCACGCCTGGAACAATGTCTTGAGTGGCAGGGAGAATCTGAGAATCGTACACTGGAGGTAGCGAGGCACCGGTTGGTCCGCCGCGATATCGCGACTTTTTTTTTGGATATTCTGCTGCATTCGATGCTAATGGAGCAGATTCTCCGTACTTCTACTGGGAAACTGATATTAGAATTAACAATGTGAGACAGGTTCTTTTTATATTCAGCTTCGTCCCGTACCATAGGCATAAGCTTTGAGCAAGATCTCGGCTGTAAACCGTAAACCGGTCACATGATTTCGACATTTTCCGACGTAAATCTTGCTTCGTTCTTTTTACTGTATTCCTATAAGTGGCTTGCTGCTCGTAGCCTAGGAGTTCTGGTCACTACCGAGAACTTGGCTGGCAAAACCTTGATTCCTGACGCTCCAACCTTTTTGTGATTTTAAACTTTCAGCCACAGATCACGACGGCGAATAGTATATCCTTTCTCTATTCACACATGGACCTGAGTCATCCAGCGGAGTTTGTCCCCAATTTAGTTGAACTTCGTCCTTCAGGAATAAAAACTCTGAAATCGCGTTTCTCCGCTCTTCTCTCAAACTACCAGTCAACTTTACAAGCATAAAACCACTCGATATTCCAGAGTAACAGACTTTCAGATTACTCGCCACGTCTCCGGATAGCCATTCTTTTGTGCCGACACGTATACGGCAGCACATGGCCCCATGAGCTCTCCCACTACCGCCGTTGTGCGCACTACGGCACCTTGCACTAGGGTCCCTCCCGAGATCGAGTTATGCATCGTCCAAGCTCTGATAGAGACGCATAAGAGATCAAAGAAGCCAGGTTTTCGCTTATCGACATTTGCTAGTGTATCCAAAACCTGGCAAGCCCTCATCGAGAAGGAAACATACCACCATATAAAGATAGCGCCACATGAGCTAGACTCCTTCAAACACCATGTCCGATCCTATCGGAAACTACTTGTCAAACATATCCTTCTCGAGATCTCATATGACTTCTTCCTGGATCCCGATAAAGACCCGGTTCTGTTTTCGAAAGCGGTGCACGCCCTTTGGCGTATCCTTTCAAGATGGAAGACACACCGGGTTACAGTGGAGCTGGGCATCGTCTCTCGTCAAGCAAGGAGATTCATTGAGGCCCGTCACAATCCTTCTAACCCTTCAAATACCTTTGACCAACATTTTTGGTCTAGTCTCGACCTTTGGAACGATTTAAGTGAGTATTTCTTAGGGAGAGAGCCTGCTCGCTTCGACCGAACTTCCTTCCCGCAACAAGGGGCCACGAGTTTGCCCAACGTTGAGGCCATCGCTGAGCTCGTTTTCCGAAGAGAATACAACCCAAATATCTCTCCAATAACTCTCTACGAGATCATTTCTTCTGCTCCCTGTATTGAATCTATTCATCTTGAGAGATGGTGTTATGGCAATCTTGTACAAGATGGAAATTGGGATCGTGGTATGTATCTCTCTGTTCCTTCGCTTTTTCATTGTCCATAATACCAACATCCCGCAGCTTTCCAACAGACAGGGCTTTTAGTGCCAGATTCAACGAAGCGGTTGACCTATTTTGAAGAATTCCATACCACATATCACCGACATGCTGGGGAAATGGTAATGCCACGACCAAACGCAACACTTCTGAAATCCATCTCCCAAGCCGCAAATCACCTTGAGCATATCTCTGTCTCCTTTGCTTTCGATGCACAAACATTCTTCGACAGGCTTATGCGAACGGAGTTCAAGGCACTGAAAACTCTCGCACTTACATCTTCTTTCAGTAACACCTCTGAGAGTCTCTTGATTAATGCTGCAGAGGCAGTAAAGGAGATGCACACTCTCAAAATACTGGAGATCTGGAATTTCGAAGCTGGTCATGTTCACGCTGATATTTTCCGGTATGAGAGACTCGATCGATACGAGGGGGGTCGAATCACTTGGCAGAGCACCAAGCACCGCGAGGTCTCTTCAAATGTGGAGAGGGGTTGGAAAGATCTGTTGAGGAGAGGTGAAAATGGGTTGGATATCAAGCGTAGCAGCTTTCTGATGGATATCAGAAGTCTCCAGGATCTTCTACCAAATTTGAAGTTGCGGGAGCAAATTCTTCGTAACCTTACCTAGAGCTAGAACTGGGTCTGAGAGGCTATGATCTGATACTTTGGTCAGAAATTCGGACTTGTACTGGATTTTCATGTTACTGTTGTCTGCGGTATCACTACGTAATAAAATTGTCACAGAGTTCCATTTGTCTCAAATGATGTTTACATATTATGTATTAATGGCTATACTGACATTGATCATCCAAGACATTGCGACTAAGAACATGAATCTCACATCTAAACCATGCATGCTGCTATGTACTAGTGCCAAAGATCTCCCATCGCTTAGTTGGGAAGGTTGGCAGGGGTATAAGACTGATCAGGCTTAACAACCTTTCCGCTCTGGACCTGCTTGTCGGTATAGGCAGGCCAGACGATCTGTCGCTTGGAAGAAACAACAGAGAAAGTGGTGAATCCGTTTCCGGGGCCGAACTGGCCACTCCAGCCAGAGGTGATGGTGTAGTCACCGCACTTGACGGGTCCTCCGTTGCGCTGAGAGGCCTTGCTGCCCTTGACGACGTACTTGCAGCCGGTGGCAGCACCCTTGTGGGTGTCGATCTTGAAGTTCCAGGTGCAGGAGCTGTCGTCCTTGGCGCAGCTTCGCTGCATGTTCTCGATGGTCCATTGGGGGCTGGCGGCCATCATGTTGACGGCGGGAGCTGGGGCAGCAGAGACGCTGGTGGCCAGGATGGCGGCGATACAGGCGAGAGAGAACTGCATGATGATGGTTGAGGGAGGTTGTTTGGTGGTTCTGGAAGATGTTAGTGCTGGGAGCTAGACTTGATTGAGGTCGCTTACTATTAAGGTAGTTGAGTGTTGGTAGCGATTGTGATTGAAGCGAGTGAAGAGTGATTGAGTTGAAGCTGATGAGAAAGGAATTTACCAGCAGTGCATCTCCCTCCTTATATACTTTTTTTCTCTCGCGGAATGTAACATTTCAATCATGAGACGACAATACGACCTTTGGCAGTATACGAGTTTGAGGCTCTGAAGCTCATGGCATGACAGATCAGCCACGAGAATCTCGAAGGGTCCATTCAAGCCATAGTGCCGCTCCGCCCGAGGCTACGACCCTGAAATACCACGCTAAATCCCCAAGTTAAGCCTTCACGTGCGCAAAAGCCAGAATCCCGAACGGAGCCATAGCATGATCTGCCCCGAAGTGGTTAGGTACATCTCGTATTTCCCATGGAACAACCAGTTAGAGTCGCAGCTATTTTTGGACGAGAGCCTAGTCCCCTTGTAGGCAAACCACGGGGGCTTTGAGTTACTGTTCGTATTGTTCACCGATCATTCCACGCCATAGGTAGATTATTGAAAAGGCTAAGGGAGGAAAGAAAACACAGGACCTTGACCCTAAGCAATAAAAATATTTAGGTAAATCTAGCCTAAGTTTAGGGGGCTTTTTGATAAGTTTATTTTGGCACCCCAGATCAAGGTCCGGTGTTTTCTTGCTCCCCGAGGAAAGGCTTGTCCCGATGCGTAGGGAAACTTGCTATTTCTGACAACCACGTTCCAATTAATGACGCCGTGGCTGGGGAAGTAGATCGTTTCCTTCGGAACATCGGCATCCCTCGAGTCCAGGGCAGGGGTCAAGGGTCTCGGGCTTACCCGCTCCCCCAGATTTAGCCTTTGTTGCTACCCTGTGACGTTACAACTGCTTGGGGTTTATGTCACGTTGGCTTATGTATGAGGAAAATGCCGTCCAGATTTGCAGCAATTCACAATTACCGATGACTTGCGTTGGATTTGCGGCTTCTTCGGAAGAAAAACAGCTTACGGGTAGCGTAGGTAAGGGGATGATTGAGGGGATTGTTCAATTTGCGCTTTTTGTGTGCTTTAGGCAGGGAGTAACAAAACGAGAATGTGTCTCAATGATGGACAAATTTATTTAGTCAACAGGGCGAAATAAATGTCAACGCATTCATTTGGTGATTCAGCCTCACCATTTAGGGTTAAGCATATCTCGTAACCCATTTCTAAGACATCCTCGGCGGAGCCGTTACTCCGTTTGTGTCTAGGGTGGCTGCATTGAGCATTCCAACGCTGGTCCAGCTCACACCCGAGCAAGCCGCCCTCACCGCCAACGAGTTCAGCCCAACAAGGTGTTCACAGGCTCTTCCAGTCTAAACGTGCTCTCAGGCCGCAAGGGCAGTCCAGACTTCTCAAAAGCCATATCGATCATTTTCGCCTGCGCAATGCTGTCCTCATAGCCAACCCATAGTCCGGAACCCTTAATCCCGCGAACACGATTGACGAACTGCTCCAGCAGATGACGATATGATGACCAAAATGGCCCACCCGGATGGTCCATATTTGCGTCTCTGAACGCATAGACCTTCTTGGACTGCTTGACTGTCCATTTCTTCAAGTCTTTCTCATTCGTCTCATCCCGAATCGTGTACTCGTCCACAATGTCAATGCGGTGCCAAAACGATGATATGAGGAAGTTGCTGAAGGTTAGCTTTCTGCGCTTCCGTTTAATCTGTCCTTTCGGGAGTGTCGTATCCTCCATTTTAAGTTCCTTATGACAGACTGATATGTTGAATGTTGGGAAAGTGGTAACTGATGCTCGCGCATTTATTATAGCGTTTCCAACCCGTCCACCCGGGAAACGAAAGCTTATCTCAGCGGACTCGTCGCAGAGATCTCCTGGTGGTGGAAGTATCCTAGCTTTGCATGCCGTACACTCTTCAGGCTCATCACCCATGATCTTGCGCAGTGCATACATGGGATATGTGCCAAGATGAAGCATAGTCCCGCCACCTAGGTTATACTCTAGTTGTGCGTTTTCTTTGGGTATGACATACGATGGTAACTCTACGATAGTGTTGACAGTTTGTATGTTCTGACGCTCGACTAGGCTGAGGAAATATTGCCAACTCGGCTGGAAGCGAAAGTGCATTGCTTCGAGAAGAATAGGTGCATTGGGCTGTCGTAGCAGTGGCGATCCGAATAGCATCTCTGCCTCGGCTGCATTGACTGTAGCTGGCTTTTCAATTAGCACATGTTTTCCTTTGCCGATTGCCTTGATGGCCCATTCGTAGTGTAAGCTGGCGACAAGGGGGATGTAAACAGCATCGATGGAGGGGTCATCGAGGATTGCTATATAGACAGAATTAGCTGGATGAAGAATTATAGTTTCTTATGATCGTGTGCCTTGGTAACTGTCGAAAACCTGCGGAATATTATGCTTTTTAGCATATGCCGCGGCCTTATCTTTCTGACGAGCCGCGACAGCTTGGATCTCAACATCCGGATGAGATTTCGCTGGAGCGATCAAAGCGGTTGCACTATAACCCGTTAGCATTGAAAGTTCTAGTCTCTAGATAACATGGCTAGTTACGCAATGTTTGCTGTACCAAGAATTCCGAATTTGATGGAGTTGGCGTTCTTTGTTGGCTCCGGGGGATGGTAAGCCTGCCAATTACGGCGGAGGAAGCCAACGACTGAGGACATGATGATAATGAGTTGATTTATGCAGCAAGAGATTGAAGATCGTGGAAGCCATTATGGCATTACATGGGCTCTTTATAACATTTCATACTTCCATTGGCGACAAACATGTCTCGTGCTTTTCGTAGTGCATCTGACAGGACCTGAGCTTTTTACCAATCTGAGCCTAGCTTCGGACTCCTGTTGGTGTCGTGAATCTGACATTTTTGCCTCTTTCGGTATAGTCTGAGATAATCAATGGATGCTGATGACAAACTCCTCGACGTGCGAGTTTACTCCTGTATTTCTTCATCCTCTCCAGGTAGTACTTTCTGAGGGGACTGACGCGGACGCTGAACTGACCATGCCAACTCCAGAGAGGGGAACCGATTTGCCTATTGGCGCCACGCAGCCCAAGCTTGGACTGAGTGATACAGTGAAGGAAAGGGTAAAACAAAGGAAGAAAGTCCAGAATCGTCTTTATAAAAGAGCTTCCAGTACGTATTCCACTTGCTTTGATTGATAAAGGCCTTCGCTACTTCGGCATTACTGTTTATATACTCTGAACGCCATTAGAGTACTAAACGCTCATGTAGCTGACTACCTGTACCAGGGTTACGCAAAGTGACAGGCGACAAGTCGAAAACCAGAGACGCGAGATGCAATTACCAAGTCAATCGCTGGAGACTTGATGAGTTCGGTAAAACAACTCCAAGCCCTCCGAAAGGGTCTCCTGCAACCCCAGACACGAGATCGCAAACCATAACAGAAGAAAGCATCAGCTTGGTGACGCGGGACCAGGAGCTATGGTTCCCTCTCCCAGTTGATAATCTGATCCATATTGTCAAATACAATGTGTTTCGCGGACTCTGGCGGAACAAATTCATGGTGGATAGCTTGACAGTAGCTTATTGTGCGCCAGGTCCTTCAATTGCAACCAGCTTCGTCTTTCCCAGATATTCCTCTATTCTTCCCAAGGCACCAGAATATCGTGGCTCGTTGGCACCAACACAGAGTCAGATGAGACTAAATCACTTCTCTTGGATCGACTGCCTTCCTTGTCCGATAATGCGAGAGAATCTCATTCGCAATGAGTTTAACTTTAATCATGCAGACTTTCTGAAAGATTTAGTTGGGACTTTGATTAACTTGGATCTTTTCAAGGCGCCGATTTTGCCGACACCGACTAATATCGACTTGTCCGGAGGTGAATTGGGGGGAGATACTGTAGGATCTGGACTTATTCTCTGGGGAGAACCTCATCTGATAGACAATTGGGAAATAACAGCAGAATTCTTACTCAAGTGGGGGTGGACGATTATGAATTGCCGGGAATTGGTTAACTCGACAAATTACTGGAGGATGTCAAGAGGGGACACGCCACTCCTACTACCATAACCTATCGATGCCCTAAAATCAAGATGTTGGCTTGAGCTTATCCTTTAATGTTCCGACGGGATCTTGTGTCTGGTGATCACCCCAACTGGCATCCCATCCATTCTCCTCGAGATAACTCTTCCAGATCTGATCCTCCTTTTCGAGATGCTTCTCGCCATCCTGGACAACGAACCATGCGTTGAGTGCGCCCAGAACTGCAAAGGCCGAGCCAATCAAGAAGACAACCTGATTGCCCTTGACAGTATCTGTGTATGAGCTGAGGATAGCAGTAAAAACCTGACCAAGTTAGCAACGATACGAAGAATAGAGATAGAGATCATGACTAACTTGAGTGCCGATGGCAGCACCAGCTTTTGACCATGCGGAGATGAAGCCAAGAGCATGGCCTCGAACCGAAGTCGGGAACGGTTCAGTCGCCACAATGACAACAGTGCTGCGGGAAGTGTTAGCACAAAAGGTCTGATATGGATCACTGAGAGTTCACAAACCTTCCAGGGCCGACTTCGCCTAGAGTGAGGAAGATGCCATATAGAACCACGAACAACGGAAAGACTTTTTGGATTTGCTCATTGGCGCCACCAAGCACGAATCCGAGAACTGCTTGAAGAGTATATCCCAAAGCCATAGTCTTTCTCCTTCCAATCTTGTCAGAAAGGTATCCGCCAATAAAAGGACCGGGAAGGTAAAAACTGTTAATCAGTGCTCCCCAACCCAGGTTCTGGACAAGCGAGTTCGAAGCATTGACTCTTGAAATGATAACAGAGCTAAAGATGCCAAAGGGAATCGAGATCCAGTTATACAAGAACCAACTGAGAGCAGCACCGATGATGCGTCTCCAATACTTCTTGAAGATCAGAACATACGGCGTTCTTTGTTTTCGAAGGGCTGAGTTTCGATACGCCGTGGATACTCTCATCCTCAATCTGAACCAAAAGATAGACAATGGCGGAACAGCACCCAACGCAAGAGCAACTCTCCATACAGTCTCATATCGATCGGTTCGTTGATGCACGCAAAGCAGCAAGAGCAATGGAACGAGCGCACCGAAAGTATATCCCAGCCCCGCAGAGAGATCAGCTACCATGGCAAACATGAACCCTCTCGATTTGCGAAACTGGCCATCTTCGTCAGAGGCTTCCATCGCACCGGCACCTGACACGGGATATTCTCCTCCTGCTCCTACGCCAGCTATTCCACGGGCGATGACAAGCATCCACATCAGACCGGTTGTGGTCAAGCCGCTTGCGCCAGCGCTCAATGCGATGCCGAGAAGGAGGATAAGAGTTGTCATGACAGCGCCGGTTTTGCGACCTAGTTGGTCTACTACGACGCCGAAAGATATCATTCCGGCGATCATACCGATGAGGAAGGCGTTGGAGAGGCGAGATCGCATTGTTGATGTTAGGGCTTCGGGGTAGAGGGTTGCGAAGAGGAGTTCCAGGTTACCAATCACTGCAGCATTGCTTGTTTCTTGTTAGAGCGTGTATGGAGAATAGCGTCGTGGGTTGCTTTTGCTTACTAGCCATCTGATCCCAGGGCAAGACCTGAGAAGACCATGGTTAGATACACCGAGACCTTACTGTAGAGGTCTGGCTTTCTAACATCTCCGATCTCGACATCTTGGATGTCTTCTACCTTGGCCTTCTTTGTGTCATCAAGCTCATTAACCGCCGTTGCGGGTGTAATCTCAAGAGCTGACATGTTGTAAACAAAGTGAGAGCTCACACTTCTTTGGCATGGGATGATGAAGGAGAAGGGTTCCACGGAGGATCAAAAGATCGACAAAGCTCGGATACCGTGGTCACCTTTAACTTAATACCAAACATTCGGCGATCTTATCTGAGACCTGGAAATAAGAAACCAAGCTAAATACCGTCTTATCCGACGGCAGCAATTCTATACGCTGGTTAAACGCATCAAAAGGCATTGTCTCGTTGTATAATACCTCATCGGCGAACTCTACCCGGGTATTAAAAGTGCACCCGAGGGCCTGTAATTTCACGATAAAGCGATGCTCAGAAAGGTAATTGTATCCTTGGTTCAGCGATAAGCATCACTATCAATCCGTATGGAGTCGTGATCTGCATGAATGGGGGCGGGGTTCGTTTGAAGAGCGGGGAATAACATGATAATCGTGTCGCGATGTAACCCGAAACTCGGCCGCTCGGCGTAGCAAATGGTTTCTGTGAGATTGAGATATTTAGGTGGTTGGCCGACGGTAGTTAGATTGCCTTCCTAGAGGAGTAAGCTACTCTATCAATTGAGGCGCACTTTTCACAATAAGTCTTTCTCAGCGCTCAGTCTCTTCTTCATGGTCAGTAAAAGGTTCAGGTACCACGACAATTGGAACTGGTGAGGCTTTCAATTTTCTCAAGGTCATCGAAAATGCAACTCCCAGCCATCGACATCATCTACCATGACCCCATCGCCCTTAGTGATGGGACAGTTTTGTCAGCTATGATATGGTTACCCAAAAACGCCAAATCACACCCTGTCCCTGCAATTCTCGAGTACCTACCATACAGAAAGCGAGACATGACTGCCGTGCGTGATGCCATGAACCACCCATACGTCGCAGCTCACGGCTATGCTTGTGTCCGCGTTGACATGCGAGGCACAGGCGATTCTCAAGGTATCCTACGGGGCGAATACCTGCCACAGGAACAAGACGATGCTTTAGAGATTCTGAAATGGATCGCTGCGCAAGACTGGTGTACGGGGTCAATAGGCATGATTGGTATCTCATGGGGCGGCTTCAATGGACTACAGGTTGCAGCTCGTCGACCGCCAGAGCTCAAGGCTGTGATTTCCATCTGTTCGACTGATATGAGATATGACGACGATATTCATTACATGGGCGGCTGTATCTTGACAGAAAATCTGACCTGGGCTGCTTCTATGTTTTCGATCAACTCGTCGCCCCCCGATCCAGCAATAGTCGGTGATCAGTGGCGGGACCTCTGGCTGAAGCGACTTGAATCAGGTGGCCTTTTTGCAGAAGAGTGGCATCAGCATCAGAGGCGTGACGATTTCTGGAAACACGCGTCCATCGGTGAAGACTACAGCTCCATCCAATGTCCTGTTTATCTCGTGGGCGGATGGATGGATCCTTATACCAACACCATCTTCAGAATGTTGGAGAACTTGAAGGTGCCTAGAAAAGGCCTTGTTGGTCCCTGGGGGCACAAGTACCCTAATTTCGGATATCCTGGGCCGCAGATTGGCTTCCTGCAGGAGTCGATCAGGTGGTGGGATAAGTGGTTGAAAGGAAGCGAGACGGGGATTATGTATGAACCCATGCTTCGATGCTATCTTCAAGATCCGACCCCTCCCGCCCCGTATATGGAGAATCGCCCTGGACGTTGGGTTGCGGAGGATAGTTGGTCCGATTCGAAGCCTTCCTTTCTGAGGTTGGGTCTTTCTCCCGGCCAGTTGACAACTGGCAAGTCAAGCAGCGACGAGAAGCTCGAGATCTGCTCCCCTCAAACAGTGGGCTTTGCGGGCGGTAGATGGCTAATCTTTGGCGTTGAGGGCGAAGGGCCTGGTGATCAACGTCTGGAAGCTGGAGGAAGTCTCTTGTTCGATTCACAAGTTTTGACCAAACCTATAGACTTGCTCGGGGCACCCGTCTTGAAGGTGCGCGTCGCGAGTGACAAGGCAAATGCTCTCGTTGCAGCGACCTTATCGGAAGTACTACCGAGTGGCGCAGCGACTAAGGTCTCTCATGGCGTTCTCAACTTGACACATCGGCATGGTCATGAAGACGTGCGGCCTCTAGAGCCTGGGAAATTCTATGACATTGCGCTTAAGCTGAATCACTTTGGGCAGTGTATCGGTGCTGGAAGTCGCCTTCGTCTTGCGTTGTCCTCGACGTACTTCCCCTTGGTCTGGCCATCTCCCGAAGTCACGAAACTCACGATCGACTGTGCCCACAGCACTCTAGATCTGCCAGAAAGGGGCGATAACCCACAAGACCCTTATCTCAAACCGTTCAAGCCAGCTGTGAACGGATCTCTCTCGCAAACTGAACTCCGACCAGAGAAACACAGAAACTATGTCACGAACGATTGGGACTCCGGTGAGACTGCTCTCTGCGTGGACTGGGATGATGGTATGTGGGAAGTCAACGAAACAGGTTGGAAATACGGATGGTGGACAGGCTTGAAGTCGAGTGTAAAGCCAGATGATCCGTTGTCAGCGGAAGTTGAGCAGCGATTTCAGAGGGACTTTGAGAGAGATGATATTGTTATCAAAACGAAGGGTTGGACGAAGATGAAGATGACGAAAACTGATATGATCATCACTGCTCGTCTCGATGCTTTTGAGAATGGGGAGACTGTCTTTGGAAGGGACTTTTCTTACACAATTCCTAGGGATAACGTCTGAGATTTAGATCCCGAGATTAAAAACTTCGCTCTCAAGCTATTAGTCCTTACCACTGTCGACTTCATGGCTATGGCCGGTGATGTCAGATAGAACCTACGACTGCCACCGATCAACCAAAGCTCACAGGCAGTGGCTACTTGAGTACACTAATACATCCGTATATGTAGATATTGCTAGGTTGAGCACAGGAAGTCTTGTAGCTATTTCCAAGGGCATTACTCATGACAGAATGAGATACTCAATTTATTTAACCCCCGTACCAAGTCTTCCATGGCTTCTTGACAAACCTGCGGCGCCTGCTAAAGATCGCATTTGACGACTCAGTGCTCGCAAGTCTCACAAAGGGGGCCGAGATTGTTGCAGTGGTATCTTCCTGGATTTCCTTTTCGACGGCTTTGTTGAAAGAATTATTAGTCATTTCCGTCAAGTATTGATAACGCTTCCGTTCTTCCATCCACGGTGACTCGTCATCTAGAAACCGGTTTGACTCCAAGTCATAGTTAACTTTTCCCAAGGAGAGATCGTCATCTGTATTAACATGTAACTTGAGAGTTGAGAAGTGAAAAATTATCCAACGGGCAATTACGATTGCTGGTCCGTAGTGTTGGTGCAAGATCTGCTCGCTACGCTATTATATATGGTTCCAGCCGAGGCGTGGCTTAAGCTTTATGCGTATATACTCGTTGCACTACCATCATTGCCTTGGCAATCTCTCTGGGTATGGGATAGAAATGAACTCGACTTGGGAGAGCCCCGAGCGTTTCACAACAGCAATAAAGCTAGCTACAGGAGCTACTTCTAGTTGTATGATCCCTATTGTCGCGCCTCCGACAACTAAAGTACCGGTCGTAATTGCAGTGGGATAATGATTTCCTTTGTGACGGTTATAGGGGTCAATTCGACTTTGTAATTTGTCCTATGGTTATACTAATATTTTTATTCTTTATGAAGTCCGCCTATGATCTGCCATGGACTCTATTCGTCGGCAAATGGGCCAACATGGATACGAGTTCCTGCGGGATTAGATGACCTCCCGTTAGCAGATAGCCCCAGCCCCTCTATCAACCTTGCCGTTTCGGCGACCGAAGCATCATAGTCATGTTTCTTTCCAACGGCTTCCATTAATTGCTGGAATCTTCTCAGTTCCTCCATCCTGTAAGAGGATTGATCATACTTCACGTCCCGGAAAGCTAGCTCCTCATCTTGGTTCAATGTTAGTGCCTACTCTTTCAGCGTCGTGCTTTACGTACCAGTGAATAGGGAGTGGAGGGCGTTCGCAATCGCTGCATTGTCTGACTGCCGGCTTTGTAATCCCAATAGCATGAGTGCAAATGGTACAAGCAGTCTGTCTCCTACACAGTCTCGAGCCAGGAAGATGGCAGTACGAATTTGTTTTTGATCCACAGTTTTGCTACTTGTGATATCGACTCGAAGGTGGTTGCAAACAGCCTTTGGCCATGAAGCCCAATCGTTTCGTGGCTTATTCAATGCAGGGCAAATAATTGTGAAGAGCCCCCCATCAACGAGTTGTTGCATTGTCATCTCCACACACCTGCCTTCGATATCCACACAGCCTTGAGAAAGGTATTCTCCGAAGTAAAACTGTCCCTTTCTCCTGCCGTAAAGCTTTCTGAGTTCAGGGTCTAGTTCTTCATGCAGCCACTCCAAGGCATCGAGATCGCGAATGAATGTTTTTCCAGGAAATTCCCGGGTATCTATCATGATGATTTTGATAGTTGGGAATTGTGGCTGTGGTTCAAAGTCTGTTGTGTGGCGGTACAAGGCATATTGGAGAAGGAAGAGAAGAGAGCTAGACCAAGACATAAGATTACAAGGGCTCTTGCTGGGACCGTGGCAGTACCAAAGTAGATGGTTTTTGAGTCTTGAAGCTGCCTTCTCACTAGGCAGCTGCAAAAGATCTTGGTCGCATGGTAACCCATCTCTATGATATGGCGTTCGCCCGAGGTATCCTGGAGCCACGACTCGCAGAGTATCCGTATGACCATTTGAGCGTGGGACATGAAGTCGAAAAAGATAAGTCGGGGTTTTGTCAAATGTAAATAAGTTCTCCTGGACAGGCGTTGGTTCAAAAAGCTGATGCATGTTGCAAGGATTTCGAAGAAAAAAAGATTCAAGTTGATCGCGGCAAAGAGTCTAAATACCTCAAGGAATGCGGTAGACTGTATTCAAACTTTGACACGGTAAGTAAGGATGTAAGATGCTGCTCCATGATCGCATTGGACTGCGTTATATACTCCTGGGCCTCGATATCAGGCCCGTGGCGCGGGTTACTTGGCAGGCAGCAAGGCTGACAGCACGGAAATCTTCAATTGCGTAATGTGTTGAAACGAGGTCGCATCATAACAATTTCGCGTTTGCTCATTGGCTTTGCTGTGGACTTGGTCAACATTGAAACGCGAACCAACACGATTGAACCATGGCCTGACCAATCAGCTGCGTATGTATTTCAAGTATGCCTAACAGACGGCCGAAAAAGGGTACATGTCACAAGCTCAGAGAGGCTTATCACACTACCAAACACGCATGACTGCAGACCAGGAAATTGAATCGTGGCTGGTTTTTGAAGTCTGCGTTTCTATTTCTGGGTCTAATCTTGTTAAAATACCAGCGTGAAAGCTTGCAAACCTCACGTCTTCTGATCCGACAACGATATCTTGCAACTCTCAGCCTTTTCTTTCGAACCTTTGTGAAGTTTTCAAACCCTGCCAGTTCTGTCTGGTCCCCTGGCATGGAAGTCTGCTCGGGTATATCATGCAACAGATTCACGTAAGGTGAACCAATCACCTCTCCCGAAGGCCGCCGTGACTGGCTTAATCTGATGGAGCACGATGCGTGCGGAAGTTTGAAACGTTCTCAGATGATCAATAAATCGAAGAAGGGGTAATGACCATGAAGGACTTGACTCATCTTGATTTCCTTTCCTCCGGTTTTCTGACTTCATGACTCCATACGAGGTTTCGTCAATACAATGAGTCAACCCGCATGCTGCCGGCCGCTCCATTATGCAGTGATTTAGCCTCTCTTTAAACAAATTCTTTGGCTTCTTTCGTCTTGACACTGAATCTATTTTGGCTATCCTGTACATGAGCTCTGTCCGTACACTGTATGTTCTCTTTGCCCTGTGTTTTATTTGTCCTATCTGAGGTTCAGACGAATTTGGTCCCAAGATCTTTGAAACCTCCCAATAATTCACTCCACTAAGTTGTTAGCTAGATGTGTTATTTGCAGTTGAGGCTCGTGGCTGAGAGCTTAAATTAGCAGATAGAACTTAGAATTCACTCCACATTACATTACCCAATGGCATACGTGCTAAATGCGATTTGGGGGACATCAACTCCGCTGTTGGTCATGACGTGCCTACCTTTCTGTTGCTCCATCTCGGCGGTGCTACAATTCTGCTTGATGCGGTGGGAACAAATGTCACCGAGGACTTCTTCGATCTGCGTATGGCCAATCATCATAATCATAGTTCGTGAAGCTGACGGAAGGCAATATATAGGGACGAAGCCGAGAAGCTACTACCTGCATACCATATTAGTGGACCTTCCTCTCGACAGAGCCTTTAAACATGGTATCTCCTACGCCCCAAGAAGCCGGTACCCCGTTCCTCCAGAAAGATATTTGAATGAATATGGCTCTGCATTAAAAGCACTGGCTTTCGTATGATACGCGGCCTTTTGCTCTTAAACAGTAAGCCGATAGCTAGATATCTGGGAAAGCATATCTTCCTGCGCCTGTAAGAGTCCAATTTATGTGAGAAGATTGTGCAAGCTTATACTCCTATTGCTACGCCTTGCGAATCCGACGAGGTCGATCTGGTGGCCAAGATATACTATGACAAAAATGCAAGCAAGAGCGGCAAGATGATAATGGCAATCGACCTCGACTCCATGGGCTCGTTGATCGAGCTCAAAGGACCTATCTGTAACTTTGAATACAAGGGCCAGCGCAACTGCACCATCTATGGCAGGGAGTGCTATGGAAAACGATTCATCACGATCTCTGCTGGGTCGGTCATAACTCCCATGATCCAGATTCTAAGAGCCATAGCTGCTGATGTTAGCGACCCAACTGATTGTATTCTTTTGAGTGGCAACCGCTACGAAGAGGATATCCCATGTAAGATTGCACTGGACACCCTGGCAAAGGAGAATGCAACTCGATTCCGGGTAGTATACACACTCAGTAGCCCGTGCGGCGGATGGGCTGGGCCTAAGGGTCGACTAGGCCAGGAGCTCCTAGAAGCGGAGGTCGGTTCCCCAACGTTAGGGGGTCCAGAGATTGTCCTTCTTTGGGGACCACCAGCAATGGAGGCGACTGTCAGCGAAGTGCTGTCCAAGAAGAGATTGAATAATAGAGATATTATCCGGTTTTAAGTTGCTGTGGGAGCCCTGAGTCTCACCTCTAGGGTGCTTCCGGGTTCAGAGCATGCCTTGAGATGCGATACAGCTTTTAACGCACAACAAGGTCCAAGTGAGAAATAGAATTGAGAAGTAAGAACCTTCGGGAGAAGCCTAAAGGGCACTGTACCATAGTCAGTCATGGATACAGAAATGGATGGTCACGACTGCTATAATATAGGACCCATTGTCTATCCGAACCTTTCGGGATAAACATCCCGGGCCTCCAACGCCTCGATCTTGGCCTGGCTCTGGGGGTTCTGCCTGGCAATGTGGCCTTGAAGAAGACCGAGCTCAGTATCACTGAGCACAGCCACCAGTCCTGTCGGTATCCAGTCTTCGTCAGTCGCCGCATCCCAATATTCATCGCCTTCGCTCTCCTGAGTCGCTATCTCGTACATCCACCACCCAACCACTGGCTGAAGCGTATCTGGGCCTGTCTCCAAGTTCTCCTCATCAGTGCGTTTGGAAGCAAATTTTGAAATCTCGCCTTTCTTGGTGACTACGTGCCTTCCATGAGAATCGGCGCTGATGGTATCGCAATCTCTGCCAGTTCGGTCCAGCTTTTCGCCACTACTTGACACCCTCATCCCCATGGATCCCGCAATCATCATCGTCTTGTACACAAAGCCATTATCATTCACGTCAATCGGCGCACTGGCCCATCCAATGGGGGTATGATCTGTATCAATTCGGTGGTATTGAACACCATCCAAGACGAAACCTGGTCGAGTCTTATCTGACGAGCTTATGTCGACTGCTCCTTGGGTTTCACAGTAGAGCACTTTGCCTTCTGAAGACCAGAAGCAGAACGCACTAAGCCAACCGGATATGTAATGCACACCGCTACCGCTGGACTCGTGAACCATGCGGGACCAGAACTCAACAAGTTCTGGATCCTTAGGGTTATCAAACGTTCGAGACATGCGGTCCAGCACTGGGATCAAGAGATTGCGAAAACTATTCAGTTCTTCTGACTCCTGGCTGCCCTGCGACAAGCCGTTTGTGAGATTGGCAAGGCCGCCCAGGCGTGTTCTGAGGCGGCACCAGTCTTCTTTTGTCCCCAGAAGTGTTATCGACGGTATACCGCAATAGTACATGAACCTGTAGTTAAAATACGACCGAAAAGCCCCCGCCATGACAACAGATGCAGCAATAATGTCTGTGTCCGTAGTGGTTGCAAAGTCCGGTAAGATCCATTTATGCAAGCTCTTATCTTTCATGTTTTGGCCCATGCCTTCAGCAAGGACTTTCGCCAACGCTCCCATGTCCTGCTTCTTCAAGGTCTGAGGAGATATCACAGTCAAGCATTTCTTCTCATCGTGAGCAACGAACAAGTCGCGAAGTGCTCCAGCATTCCGATTTATGAAGAAGCTAAGCTGCGTCAGAATTGCCAACCAAACATCATCTGGTCGGAGGATAAGATGATGATGTTTGCTGTATGCTTTGAGCACACCCAGCACAAAGCCATTTGCAGAATTGATGATGTGTGTTTCGAAATCGAACGAAGATTGAATGATGCATTTGACCTTTTCATATTCCTTGGGACACATGTCCAAGAATTGATCCCGACGGTCTAGTTTTCGGAACTCATGTGCTTTTATGAGCCTAGGGGGGTTGTTCGATGGCCTGATGATGGCGGGCATGCTGAGCTTGCGACCGGTGTTGCTACTATTTGGCTTTGCAAAGATGTTGCCTCGTGAATTAATAAATAAGAGGCGGATGGCAATTGAGGAAGGTTTGTAGCCTCTAGGCAGCAAGGGTGGCAGTTCTTATAAATTACCTACCTAGCCAGTAGTCTAACTATGCCGCTTTGGTGACTCCAAGCGGCCTAGAGTAGAGTAAAGTCATGCCTCAGGCTTCAATGGACTGTAGTAAGGGGACTAGTGCCATTTTGTTTATCTGCAACTATACCGTAACTGATGTCAATTGACTTGCGCCATCATCTATCCCCGGTAGGGATGCCAGTTTGGCTTCCGCGATGTAAATATTACATCAACGTGTTCGTCTCACAACAGCGAGAAAATCCATGATGTTTAAGACGTCGAAATTCTGGTGAAGGCAGCGGCCAGTGAGAAGGACCTCTATTTCAGTATCTTACAAAACTTGCAAAATGTCCTTCGTGAACAATGCTTACAGCATGGCTATATAGAGAGTGAGATAGCTACATAAAACAGAATTCTGCTCTTATGCAAAGGAACATCAGCCGTTTAGTGAAGCCGCGTTTGCTTCAGTGGCTTCAGCTGAGGCACAAAACTGGTGGTGGCTGAGTGTTGGGAAAACGCCTTCCCGCTGAAGTGCCCAATCATATCCCGGATGGAAGCGCGATGATGGTGGCTGCAGACTGCACGTGAGGCCTCTCTCTGATCAGGCTGTGAAGTCGGAATCTCTTACTTGCACATTCCTCTTCTTGCATCAACGGAACAATAAATGCTTTGCACGCAACATTGAAGCCATGGAGCTTTCCCGGCCCGTAAACTCCCAGAATCTCACCGCTTCTCGACCTCGTTCTGGGCAACATGTTTCAGCCGCACCTGTCAGGGAGCTCGAGGCAACCATCGCGGGGTTTCAAGCCATCCTGAGCGATGAGGACCGCAAAAAGCTACAACAGCTCAAAACGACGTCGCATGACTCACAAAGCATCATCACCTTCACGGCCGAGTTGGACCTTCTTGACAAGAACAGGCGAGGGAAGAGTGTCGCCTCGAGGCTGGCTTCATTCTTGCAGACCATTGAACAGTTTACGCCTATAGTCGATACATACATCCAATCGAATCCTGATATCGCAGCGCTAATATGGGGTTCTATCAAACTTACCTTTATGGTACGAAATGATACAAATATGGAAGTTTGGCTAACAGTATCAGTTTCTGGCCAACTTCGCGTCCTACTTCCAATCATTTGTTGAGCTTCTTCACGGCTTCGGTTCACTCTGCACCCGCTTCGCCGAGTATCAAGTCATTTTCAAAGAATCCTCACGTCTCAAAAGTTCAGTTTGTCAATTTCACACGGCAGTCGTTACTTGTTGCCAGCAAATCGTCCTGGCTGTCCGGCGGCCTTGTGAGCATGGCGAAGTCGTTAAACAAAGGACGTGCTAATTTATCGCATAGTGAAGAATCAGATTCTCAAGGCAATTACACAATCCTTTCAATCTGAACTTCGGAGCTACGTGGAAGACATCAGAGCAAAGGCAGAGGAGGTCCAGGGCGATATTCAATTGGTCAAAACTCAGTGTGATCGTGAGGAACAGCAATTACAGACGACAGAGCGAAAAGAGGCTACCGACCATCGCAAACGCTTCAGAGCTTGGGCTGCCGAAATGGAAATCTTTCAAGCACAGCGAAGGCGAGATGCATTAGGTTGGGCATGAATGATCTTCGCTAACTGCAAAACTAATTCGGAGTCGTAGAAGAGAAACGGCGTCGCCTCCTCGAGGACCTGTCCACATTCAACTTCACTTCAACCTTCAACAGCACACGAAACAAGCGCCACATAGGCACGGCCAAGTGGGTCTTCGGTACTCCGGAGTTCCAACTATGGGTCAAAATCAAGGGGCCTCCCGTTCTTCATGTGACTGGGAAGAGTGAGTTGTCTGCTACGCAAAGGGACAAATGACTGGAGCTGACTACGGTCTCAAGTTGGGTCTGGTAAAACAGTCCTGTCGTGAGTAGTTATCCTACAGGTACTCAAACCCAAAGAACTTACCATTATCGACCCCAGGTCCTCGATCGTCGAGAAGCTGTCGCAGATTCGGCCACCTAAACAATTCGTGTCGTTCTTCTTTGCCCGTTTTGATGACCCGCTCAGCCTCAGTGCGGAGACAATCATCCGTTCCTGCGTTCAACAGTTAGTATCAGCCATTGATATGGACAGTCTTGAGCAAAAGATCGCTTCTGAGCTTGACGAATACCTATCTCAAGCAAAGTTGGCTCTGTTCTCCGTCGACCTACTTTTCAGTCTCTACCGTTTTGCGGCTAAGACCGTCAAACAATGGTTTATAGTCATCGACGGGTTGGATGAGTGTAGCGCTGATCAACAGTCCAAGGTATTAAAGTTCTTTCAGGGCATTATTTCTGGGAATGATACAACACGCTATATAAGCGTTATTTTCGCCTCTCGAGAGACATGCACCACCGCAATCAGAAGCATCTTCCCTGACTCTAAACGACTGGTCACTGGCCTACAAAGTACCAGTGCAGACATTGGTTCATATGTTGACGACATTATTATTGACAAATTGTCAACTGGCGAACTGGTTATTGGTGACCCCAGGCTATTGAATGAGATTCTGAGAACAATTGCTTCTAAGGAGCAGGGAATGTGAGCAACTTACTGCCAACTAAAATCTTACACAGCTAACAATGCTACTTCGCGGTCAGGTTCTTATGGGCCTTTTTCGCCATTGAGGATATATGCTCTGGGAAGACTGACAATGAGATTCGGCAAGCACTTCAAAACATCCCGGGCGACCTTCCCGCGACCTTTGACCGTGCGCTTAGCCGCATCGTTCAAAAGCACAATGGGGACATCGCAAAAAAGGCCTTCATGTGGACAAAAGCAACAACACAGCCATTGACTTTGCTACAACTCCGCGAAGCACTGTCTATCAAGACTGGTCAACGCACTCTGCGCCAGGAAGATCGCATCAGTGGAATAGAGCGATTACCTGCTTGGTGCGAGAACTTACTTTACGTGGAGGAAACAGACAACACCGTTCGGTTCAGCCATCATTCCATTCAAGAGTACCTTTTGGCGTCAGTTTCTGGTGAACATGAGGCTCTCCACATTGACCCTAACGAGTGCGATAAGCTTGCTGGCGAGGTTTGCATTACCTATGTCAATCTTGACAACTTTCAAACGGCGTTAGCGGAGAGGAAAAGGGAGCCTCCGACTCCACCCGCCACAAAGATCGACATAAGTGGAATAGCTGAACAGACGATACAGTCCGCCATACACGGTGGCGTCGGAACACGCGTTGGTCGCCTCGCCCGCGGATTTGTCAAGATGTCAAACTCAAATAAGACATCAACACCGCGCGACTTTTCCGTGAATGCCCCCATGCCAATAACCAGTAAAGCCCAAGGGACGGCAGACTACCCTTTTCTCGAATATGCTTCGACCAACTGGTTCAAGCATACCAAATATATCAATAAAAAGGAGACAGGAATTTGGACGCTTTTCGGTCAATTGGTCCAGAAGCCTGCTCAGCACTCGCAAGGCGAGCCTTGGCATAGTACGGAGTGGAAGAACGAAGTCATGGCAGGACTTCCAAATCATGACAATCCAATATCAGAGCGATTCTCCCATGTGATTGGAACTATACGGATTGCCATATCATATGAATCATTCGCTGCAGGCGGCTGGCTTGAATTCCTTGATGCCGTCCTTGTTCTCATATACGCTGAGCTGAACGGCTACTCCGTACTTGCATGTCGGTCCTTCCAGTTGTTGATAGAAACTCCTTGGATGGTATCTGAGTTGGGAAGGTTGAATTGCATTCTAGCAGTCAGAAAAAACTACGATACGTGTCAAAATCATTGTCTGGGTCTGGTCCCGACACGTCTTAATCATGGCCAACTCGTCGCAGAGCTCAGGAATGCGATCGCCGATGGGATTCCATCCTTCCCACCACTACCGGATTACCAGTCACATCCCCTATGTAACTGCGTCGCACAACCTTATCGTGAGTTGAAAATGGATATTTGCCAAGTGTTAAAATTTGGTTATGTCCGAAACGTTGAACCGCACCTGCAGGCTTTCGCTATTTTAACCAAAGCACTTGGGAATGAGGGACATGGAGATATTCCCGGCATATTCGATTTGAGTATTACCTGCAAAGAAGATGCTTATGCTTTGCTTAAAGCCAAAACCGTTCATGGGATACTTTTGATTGATGTGCTCATCCAAGGGCTCCTATCAGCGAAAACTTTGCATAAAGGTATGATCTCGACTACTGTCGCCAGATTTATGGGATACGACACTCCACCGAGTCCCCGATCCCATTCCCAGAAACTAAAGCTACCGGTCTCGATGCCTGAAGAGCATCCGATGAATTATATCATCAGTTTTCTAGATCTTTTGGGTGAAGAGTACCCCCCAGATGAAAGCAATATTCGTGAACTTCGTGGCTCTAAAGAGCTTATGGATCTACACGGCGAGACTATCACAGCAATATTTCGAGGACTCGTTATCCCTACACTATGGCCGACTTATATGACAACATACATTGTTCAGACTCTATTCGGGGACTTCGTGAATTCTGATCTTCAGCACATTGCCCGTGCTCACGAGGACTCATTTAGAGAAGCTGTGTGGAACAATAATTGGGACGTTGCGGCAGCTCTGTTGGAGATTCAGTCGATTTCTCTTGATAAGTTTACTGGCCGTGGTTATTTTACCTCTATCAGAGAAGCTGTGCGCTGTAAGAACTGCTGGCGATGCACAAAGAATGTGGTGAGGCAGCTAACTTCCAGCGAAATGCATCGGTACTTCTTTAGGTTATGTGCGAACCATGTCAGCAGTTTTAGTAAGATAGCTGACGAGCTAGGAGGTATATACAATGTTAGGAAGGGCACTATACTGTGCCCTGGATACAGTACAGATGCGTTACCTGAACGAGATGAGAAGTTGGGACAGTCACGGTTTTAATTTGTCATAATACTTAATTAAATTTCGATCAACTCTTGTCTTGTATAAGTTCTTGGCCCGCTGAAAGTCCTCATATGTCCCCCCTCACATCCTTGACCTGCTTCGTCCTCTCAGAATCCGTTTGATCCCCCGTATTGACTGTCCCCTCCCTCTCTACCATCATAATAACAGCATTCTCCGCCACAGGCTTATGCGTGACTCCCTTTGGCACGACATACATATCGCCCTCCTTCAGAACAACAGGCTCTTCGCCCTGAATCTCCATGGTCAATTTTCCAGATAGTAGATAAAAGAGTTCTTCAGAGTCGGGATGTGCGTGCCAGATGAATGAGCCGTCGATCTTGGCGACTTTAACGTGATGATCGTTGACTGATGCGATGAGACGTGGGGACCATTTTTCTGTGAATGAGGAGAGGGTTTCGGGGACGGAGGTTGTTTGAGACATGGTTTTGGAGTTGGAAATGTGAATGGATGAGATGTGTTATTTACAGTTGAGATTTATGGCTGAGAGCTTAAATCAGAACTAAGAGAGAATTTAGTGGTTTGAGTTTGGGTGAGACGAAAGTGTATTTGGTGAATCGCGTCTTATATAAGGCTGAGCTTATAGCGGATGGTCCCCACTATGTCGTTCCCAAGGCGCAAGGGCGTGAGATTTGTGGATTTGAGGAGGGTCTCGCTAATCTTGGCTTACATTCTACGCTTTGCTATTGGTTCAAGCTCAGTTGACCTGAATAGCGACAACTTTGACATTCTTTCTGAATCCATGTTGACTTTCGCTTTTCTCTGCATTTTCTTGTCGATGTCGATTGAGCTCACGAGAGTGACCCCTTACATACCAAAACCACTCTGTTCCCTATGTCGAAGAGTGGTCTAGTGGTATACGTCCTAGAACCTATAAACCTTCTCTCATTCCGCACCTAAAAATCTTCACCCATTAGGCTGCTCTTCGATTTTTGCCGTTCAAGAGTTCGAACACTTCTTCGGCAGAAGTCCCTTCAATTTTAGACGTATTACTACAAGCCCACTAATGCCCCTCCCTCCAAAGCCATCGTGACTCTCTGCTCAATTTAATACATATGTAATTAAGACGTCGGCTGTTCTCATATACTTCACAAGCATAAAGTTTAATAAATAAAATTATATAACAGTCGCCGTCCCTGATTTTTGAATACATTTTCCTTCTTCTTACATAGCTGGCCAGTATGGTGCATTATCAGAAATTCGAGCGCCTTCCAGTGACGCGAGATCTCTTTAAGAACAGAATCAGAACAATCCAGAGATTTCGCGAAGTTCTCGAGGACTCCTATTTCATCGCACTTGACACGGAACATGTTGCAATCACGAGCGAGAGTGACCGTGTTCTCCACCAAGTTGGACTGGCGTTCACCAAGACACTAAAATCGAGGCATCCTCCTTGCGAGGTGCTGAAACCTGGAATCATAAGGCCAAAACGACGCCTTTGGCATTTCTTCGAAGATAACGATATCAAAGGACTCACTTTGAACGTCGACACAAGTAAGGAGCTTGGGGATGAAGTCCTTCGCGTCAGGGGGATCAAAGGTATGCCTATTCGTCGCCCCCATCGCTTTGGCGAAGAGAAGACGGTCGACCTTGAGGATTTGGAGGCTTCCGTCGTGGAGTTCCTGTCAAACTTACCGCGGGACAAAAAGCTGGTACTGGTCGGATTCGGGATGGGAGCGGAATGGCTTTACCTTTCGGCGAACTTTCCAGCTGCGATACGCTTCTTCTCAGCCTGGGTAGATCTTGGCGACATCGTGGTGGACATCACCTCCTCAGCACCTTCGTTTTTTCCAAGTTTGCAATTTCTAATACAGACCTTTGGCTACTGGCGGACAGATGTCAGACCCGCAAGTCGACGCCGCACTGGTGGCAATGCTGGCAATGCTGACAATGCTGGTGACGATGTCGTGACAACACTTGCTCTGGCACAAGCTCTTCTCGAAGAGAAGAACTATAACGCGCTCCACTTCGATCATGCGTGCTTCAAGATAGCAAGTTCGGGCAAGCCCAGGCCTTTTTGTGATTCAGCCACATGCTTCATTGCAACCGTCAGAAGTGACGCAGAGCTCCCGGCAAGGATTTGCACGGGCATCAAGATTGCGCGCCAATTTATCGAGTTTCACCCTGTGGGTACTGGGCTGATTTCCAATGAGGTTGGATTCATCACTTTTGAGAGCCAAGAGCAGCTTGATCATTTCATTGGTTGTGTGGATGGGATGGTGCTGCATACTGGCGAGACCCTCTCGGCTCAACGGCATGTCCATATCGATACAAAGACGCCAGAGACGCCAGAGGACAAAGAGTTGAAAGAAGAGAAGCGCATCATGAGAAGGACAAAGAGGGAATTGATTAATGACGAAGTTGTGGAGTTGGGGGATCTCTTCTCTTGATTTTCCGTGGCGTCCAACGCCGAGGGGATGTTATTCGTCTTGGAAACTTCAATGCCTGGGTTCAGAATCCCATGAGATCTATGACATATTTGATAGATTATGTCATGACCTTTTTGTTATTTAGTCCACAATATTTCGGATTGAAAAATGACATCTCGACTAAGTTCTCTGTTCTGGCTTAAGTTCTCAGCGACAAGTCTCAACCATAAATAACACATCTAGGTAGCTAACAACATCTTGGATCACGGTTATCTTGACCTTTAGGGGGGATGTTCGCTAAGCTTCAGTGAGTGCCCAAGCACTAGCGTCAGACGAAAATTGGGACGCTGATTACCAACGACCTTGTCATACCCTACAGCATCGAATTTGTCTTTACATCCATCAATCCTTCGCAAACTGATACTACTACACGGCCAAAGCAGTTAAAATATTAATAAGACTAATTTGCGACGATCAATTACCAATTTTTAAAACACTTTAGTAATTAAGGACGAAAGCTCAATACGAGTTGATAATTTCATAGTGGCGCGTCACGAATGAGGTCCAAGGTCATGGCGCAATCTGCTTGCTTTAGGTTGAGCCTCGGGCAATCTTTCTCTCTTCCTGTCCAAGTTTCTGTAAATTTAATCTCACCTCAGCGACGCTGTAATCGCTGGTGTCTGTTGGAGTTCCAGGCCGTGTTATTACAGGTGTGTTTTGTTTGTTGGTTGTCCCCCTGTGTTGGCAGGATATTCCAGGTCAGAAAACGCCTTATGGGCCTGGACTAGCCAACTAAAGTAAGGCATTTTTATTTTCGCGATAAGAAAAAAGAAAACCCCAGCCTCAGCGCGCGTCGCTTAACGCGATAATCTTATCGCATCTCCGGAACATAACGGGCCGTAGCTCCCATGCTCCACCAAGCAACGTTAGTCAGGACATGTTTGACGTCAAGACATGGCGGGACAACGGAAGTCTCTGATCCGATAACTCTTCCCATGAGGCTATTGGGCATCTATCAACCTTAGCTGAGCTTGTGAACGCCACTTAATCTCTCATCCAGGGCAAATTCAGGGGAAACGGCGCCTAACGGAGGGCGGCGTTGGGGCTGGCCCGCAAAAGAAACGAGCCAAAAATCAATAGTCTGATCCTAGCTCTATGCGCTTGGAAATATCCATCATAGCTGCCGATCCTTTATTATTGCGATGCGCAATGCTTATATGTACAAAACCCCAACGCGCGCTGTCCTTTGTGATTTTTTCTGTTCTTTCTTCAGTCATCCTTTAGACCAGTCACTCTTTACCAAGATATCTTTGATATCACTACGTTCGCTACGATGATGTTCCCCAACTTCGCTGCCGGCCTTGTTGCCGCTCTTTCTATCTCCGGTGTCAACGCCGGTCTTTGCCGTCCTAGCTCGCAGACCAGCGCGGTAGTTTCGTCTGGTAGCACTACGGCTAAGACTGCATCTGAGACTTCAGCCACCCAGACTGTTGTTGGCACCACTACCACGAGTGTTGGTTCCGAGACGACCACCACTGCCGCGGCTGAGACGACTACGAGTGTCGAGTCTGGTTCCGAGACTACTACCGCCGAGACCGGATCTGAGACCACTACCGTTGCCGTTGTCTCTGACACCACCACCGCTGAGACATCCTTGGCCACTACTACCGTCCTCACCACCTCTGGTATCGATACCACCACCGACCTAACCACCTTCCTCACCCTCACCGCCGCCGACACAACCACTTCTGAGCTGGCAACAACCTCTGCTTTCGTCCCCGCTGATCTCTTCCCCTGCGTCACCAACGAAGACTGCAATGCCTTCGTTCAGCTCTGCGATGCCGTCCGCTGTGGCTGCATCAACCGCAACTGCGAGCAACTCACCGGCACCACCACCACTGCTGAGCCTACCACCACCGCAGCTGTCGACGAGGAAACCACCACTGCTGCTGAGGAAACAACCACTGCTGCTGAGGAAACAACCACTGCTGCTGAGGCCACTACCACTGCTGCCGCGGAGGAGAACACAACCACCGCCGCAGTTGAAGAGCCTGCTACAACCACTGAAGCCGAGATAATCGTCACTGAGACGGCAATTGTTGACCGCCGTCGCGCTCCCGCTGGTTCTGTGCCCGAGGGTGCTTACTACTGCGATGTTACTGAGGACTGTGGCGAGAAGACTGACATTGATGGATACAGCTGCGAGGTCTTTGGATGTACTTGTCTTGAGAACTCTTGCGTTGCTGAGGTGCCCAACCTCTAATGGACGAGCGGAACTAGCTTAGTGTACTGTACATAATTGTTAACAATATACGTCAGGCTTTATTGCCTTTCTTACCCATTTGGTTCAATGGCTATGAGATGCTGATACGAAGACATTATTTCCCGTTATTGCTATCAAATAGTCTCAATCTCTAGCGTATTGATGAATGTTGATGCGGTACCTTGTCACTTGATCCCTTGGGCTTGCGTGTTTTAGTGTGCCCACGTAGACTTTTTATTACATCTTGTCCCATGCTACCTGCCTATGCTAGATGGCTAGAAGAATAAAGGCAATTTGATGTTCTGCGCCTTCATGATATCGTGGCATTCTCTTGCCAACTCCCTTCCCTCAGATGATAGAAAGTCCTCATCACAACTGACCTCCAAAAACGACTTCTTCCAATGCTGCCAATGCTCAAACATGGCGACCGAAATCTCGTAACTCTTGTCACGCCGACCTCGCACTGCTCTCACGAAAGACTTGACCTGATTCGAATCTAATGTTTCCGCCAGTTTCGGTGCTGCAGTCTGCAGCCAACCGTGAATCTCATGGATGAAGAACTCGAGGTGTTCGTCCAATTCGCGGTGTTTGTCCAATAAGCAAATAAGGTTGATCGTTTTGTACGCCCAAAACTCCGTTATTCCTGGAATGCCGCGGACATACATCTTTGCTTCTGCTATCCCTGCTCTGCGGTAGTATTTCTTGTCTGTCAAGAAATGTTGATCATCACACCCGCCGCATTCACATCGAAGCGCTTGATAGCAGGATTGAAAGACAATGTGAAATCCAGGCAGTTCACACAGGGAGTCGCTAGGCTGTGGATACGCCTCCCACCAGGGCGTACTATCCATTGATGGTAGCGATCGAATCGCGGCGAGTAGATCGACTATCATGTCGCAATCGTCTTCGAAGCGCAGGAGAGTAGATGCCAGAAGTTCCCAAAGTTCATTCCGCCGCCTCACAACCAACCTCGCCTCTTCTTCTGGACATCTGTCCGAGATGTCGGCAGTGATTGCTCTGGCGGCTGACTCGGCGCTCATTGTCTTGTTGAGATAGTTGCAGAGAACTAGACCTTGATCGAGATGGCGGGTGGTTCTGAAATACAGCTGGCATCCGTATGGAAAGTTTTGAGCCTCTCTCAAGTCCCTTTTTCAAATTGTTATTTTGAGCCAAGAGGCCTGATGGCTGATCCTCGCACCACGCACCTTGCCTTGTCCTTCAAGGTAAGATTGGGCGTGACTCTAGAAAGAATCCATCTATCTCGAATAGACACACCCAGACCAGGTGTTACCATTTTCGGGTCCGCTGAAAGATCTAGGTGAGCCATTGGCGGAAGGGCAGGCGCTTCGCGCCAAACAAATTATCACGCTCGACAATGAATGTTGGTGGTCAGATATTTGTCATGCGCGTTCAGTCTGCGGAGAGGCCAGCTAGTCACATCACGTGATTTCATGTCCGAGAAACGAGATGCACAACTATAGGTATTTACATCGCCGATGGAGGCTCTTTCGCATTCAGATAGATTAAATGTAATGATATCATGCCCGAATGGGACTTTTGCGGATTGAAAGTCAGTCTCATGGCACTGCCATCGACCCCGCAAGCCAACGTAGCCAGCCCTACCGGTATTTCACCAAGTCAACAAGTCTCCCTTGAGAACCAAAGTTGGGGGCCATGCGACCTCGCTGAAATGTCTCGCGTGAGAAAGTGGTGTAACACCACTGAAACATTTTATTCGCTGCAAGAAGCCTCTTTTATCAGAGCTCGCTACGGTTGGCTATTGATATGCAGTCAGCCATTCCCATGATCCAATCGTTCAGCCGCATCAGCTCATCATCCGAAGCCCTTGTCCCGCAGTTTGCGTATCTTCCGTGGCTTCCTTGGGGGCTATGGCAATGACCCTTTGGCCTCAACTTAAGCTTAGACTTGAGGAGGGTTCGAATCGTTCTAAAAATACGACCTTATCTGGTATCTGCACACCACAAATTCATAAATTTCTCTTTACTATGCGATTTTACGAACTATGAATATTCGCTCAGCCGCAGAGCCTACCTTAGCTGACAAGCCATTCTGCAAGCCTCATTACTCCAACATAAGGACTTTTGGTATGAAGTAACACGAGTTGCCGATAAGCTGTACCACCAGCTCCCGTCGTGCTCCGCCACGTCAGCTATTCGCCATGAAGCTTACGAGTTCATAAATTCCCGGCTTTGCCCTTATCTCAAGCCCCCATATGTCTCAGTCAATCTACCGCGACTACCATGTCTCTCAACACTCCCGCTGCAGGGCAATCTGCCCCGGTGAACAACCCGGAGGCTGTTGCGTATCGAGAGCGTGACGCGTTATACAACTACTCGACTGGTGTTGTTGATGTTCCACAGGGCTACAAGTACCGCCAGTATCGTATCTTCGGGTTCACACTGCCTTGGTATGCGTCACCGAAGATTCAATTGGGTATGGTTGCTTTTGTGTGTTTTCTGTGTCCTGGTATGTTTAATGCGCTCAATGGAATGGGCGGAGGAGGGTTGAAGGACACCAAGCTTGTGAATGACATGGTGAGTCAACATCGCTGACTGGCAAGATTATTTACTAAGCAACTGTCCTAGAACACTGCCTTATACAGCACCTTTGCTTTTGTCGGCTTCTTTGGAGGCACCTTCGTCAACAGGCTTGGCGTCAAGTTGACACTAGCCTTTGGTGGCATTGGTTATGGCATCTACACCATCAGCATTCTGCTCCATACACACTACGGAAACGACGTCCGAGCTTTCAACATCGTGGCAGGTGTACTTCTTGGTGTATGCGCAGCCATGCTTTGGACCGCGCAAGGAACTATCATGATCTCGTATCCCCATGAACATCAGAAGGGTCATTACTTCGCTTGGTTCTGGGGCATCTTCAACATGGGAGCCGTCATCGGAAGCCTTGTAAGTTCTCTCTCCGCCTCTTTATCTCATATTTCCTCTCTCTCAAGGGGCGGCACGCCATCTCCGATCGATGCTAACATGCTTTGCAGATTCCCTTGGGTGGCAACATCAACACTGAGAACAATGAGGATGTTAGCGACGGCACATACATCGGCTTCATCGTCTTAATGTTCTTCGGGGCCGCATTAGCCCTCCTTCTCTGCAACGCAAATGATATCATTCGTAGGGACGGATCATATGTTATTCTGATGAAGAACCCAACTTGGCAAAGCGAGTTCTACGGCTTGTATGAAACTATCCGCTATGAACCTTTTGTCATCTTCTTATTTCCTATGTTCTTCTCCTCCAATTGGTTCTATGTGTATCAGCAAAACGTCGTCAATGGGGCGTACTTCTCAACGAGGACCAAGGCGTTGAACAGCCTCTTGTACTGGCTGGCGCAGATTGCAGCAGCGGCGATATGGGGGTACCTTTTGGACTTGGAATATCTTCGTCGATCTGTAAGAGCAAAGATCGCACTCATTGTTCTCTTTGTCATGACATTTGTTGTTTGGGGAGGAGGATATGTTCATCAGAGAACATATACACGAGAGATGTCCGAGACTGAGGACTTTGACACGGACTGGAGGGACGACGGATATGCTGGGCCCATGTTCCTTTATATCTTCTATGGGTTTTATGATGCAGCTTGGCAAGCTACTGTTTATTGGTAAGTACGCTATTGCTGTTCCTCTGATGGTGACTAACGGGCAAAGGTTCATGGGCGCTCTCTCAAACTCAGGTCGTCGTTGCGCTAACTACATTGGCTTTTACAAAGGCATTCAATCAGCCGGCGCAGCAATCTCCAACAACCTAGACGCTAGAAAAGTGTCATTTGAGGCACAATTCATCAGCAACTGGGTACTCTTGGCTGCGTCATTAATTATCGCGTCGCCTGTTATTTTTCTCAAGATCCGAGATCATGTTGGTTTGGAAGAGGATCTTGAAGGAACCGATGAAACAATGGCAGATGTCGCACCGCATATTGTTGCGAACACGAGTCACGGTGGGGATAATTTTGAAAGTAAGGCATCGAGACGACGAGGTCCTGGGTTTACTGCAGTCTAACTGTCATTTCAGTGGAACTCGATGAGTTTGATGTATCTACGAAGCTATTGCGTCGGTGGTGATACAGCAGCGGTACGCAATGGGGATATGAGTGCTTGGATACCCTTTCGAGATTCAGTTTTTAAAGGCAGACGGTACTAAAGAGTAAAGGAATGAGTGGTGTCAGACGAAATAAGAAACCTAGTTATTCAAGTCACTTGGTGCTAATGTCTTGCCCCATAAGATGCATTTGGCTTCTACCGCCTAATAACGTCATCGTACTGGATGGTCACTCTCAACAGCCTCAAACACGAGTCCATGCCCGCCACACCTTATTTCCTGGTAAGAGCATATTACAAATCTTGTGCGACATATAAACCTTGTCACAATCTCGATTCCGTCCATTACGTCTCCTCTCGTGCATCATCTATCGCCAAAGCCACCTTATCTTCACAAGCACTACATATTGTCTCAAATACGAATAACTCTGCCCGAAGAAACTCGGCTCCCGAATCTTAACAATATTATCTCACAGGTCATATTATGCACGAGTCCGTTGCGGATCATGCCTGATGTGGCATCTCTGCTTACGCCGCGTCTTCCTATTCGCTCTCGCTGTCTCGCGTTTCGCTGCGAGACAACTCGCGAGATGATCATCTTTAGTGCTGATGATCGTGCAGAATTTGAGGAATTTGTGGTAATTGGGAAAAGGTCTTCCGGAAGAAGAAGGCAGGTCAGGGACACAGGCAAGATTGAAGATGTTGAGGCCGCGTCATTGGGATTGCCAAGACTGGGAGGAGAGATATATAATGCCTTGACAGGAAGACATGCTAAGCTTAATATTCCAAGCATTTTGCGTCCCTATAGAATTCATTTGTTTGATACTATCGTTAGTTAAGATGAAAATCTCTAATTTCCTGTTGTCTCTCCTCCCTCTGACCGCCGCTGCAACGAGCATCCCCCAGCCTCGGTCAGTTTCTGCTCTTGAGCCAGCTACATCCGCCGAATGCTGCCCCTTCACCTACAAACCAACATGTACCAAGAATCTCGAACGGGTGTATCACATCAAACTCTTCTACAACCGAAAGGAAGGCATCACACCAGAGCAGTTCAACGCATACTGGGCCAACAACCATACCAAAACTGCTGGAGACTTTCACTTACGATTTGGGGTTTACAAGTACTCGCAGGTGAGCACCTCAACAGTCCAACTAGCTACATAAGCTAATCTTTTCCGCAGTACCACTCTACCCCTGAACTTCGAGACCTTCTTCGCGTCCCTGGTGGAGCTCCAGTGCTTGAGTTCGACGGCGCTGCGGAGTTTTGGGTTCCGACAATGGAGACTTTCCAGGCCATGGGATCCGACCCATTCTACAGAGATGTTATTACAACTGACGAGAACAATTTCATTGATCATTCTTCTATGAGGATGATTGTTGGTTTTGATTATATCATGGTGGATAACCAGAACGCTGTCACGGAGCATGGTCGAACCTTTGAATAGAGAATGGGTGAGGCGAATCAGGATAGACGAAGGACAGGACGAGATATCGAACTTGGTTAATACCATGCTAGAATAGACCGAAGACGAACACGCATACTTGGTACAGTTAGACAAACATTATCTAGTTCTATATATATTTGACATGATATGTTGTTTACGCATAAAGCCCAAATTCACTTGACCCTGGCCGTTCTACTCAAGCTTGATCTCAAACTTTCCTGAAGTCTCGGGCTTTGAGAGCGCCCACTTGATTCCATCCTCCATAACCTTGTCCCATCTCTTGCTCTCAGTCAATTGATCTCCAAAGCGCCGGAAGCCGTGAGGCAGACCATCAAAAACATGTACATCCGTGGGAACTCTGCCAAGTTTGTCAGATTGATTCTTGTTAATGGTGCGCTAAACTTACCCTGCTTCAACAAGCTTCTGTCCGTAGAAGAGAGCTTCATCCCTAAAAGGATCCAAGCCACAGATGCCCAGCGTTGAAGGTGGCATGTTCTTGAGCTGCTCAACAGTTGCGAGGCCAATATTCAAGCGAACATCCTTGGGATCCGGGTTCTGGACTTTCAACAGGCTAGTGAACTTGTCGATCGCTGCCTTGTTGATCAATGGAGCATCCGCGTTCTGCACGAATGACGACAAAGACGGCTCTTTCATCTGCTCTATGATAGGCGCATAGCAATCAGTATGAACCAGAGCAGGAATCATCAAAACCTGACCAGCGAGCTTCGGCCTTGAAAGAGCATCAGGAGCCATGTTTTGTCGAAGCGTCAAAGAGGCTGCTAGTTGGGCACCAGCTGAGATTCCACCGACAACGACTTGGTTAGGTACTCCGAGAAGTTCGTCGATATGGTCATGAACCCAGTGAAAAGCATCAACAGTATCTTCCCATGCTGTGGGATAAGCATAGTCTGGAGCATGACGATAGTTGAGATTGACAACCGTGACGTTTGTCATGACTGCGATGCGAGTGCAAATAGCATCCTCCGAGGGAATGTTTCCAAAGACATAACCGCCGCCATGGAGATGGATGTAGATAGGAAGACGAGTGCCTTCTTCAGCAGAAGCAGGTCTGTAGGTTCGAACCTCGAGAGGAAAGCCATCTCTTGAAGTGACGGTGTAATCTTTCATGAGAATAGGGTAGTCTTTGAGCTTCTCCATCTCGCTCTCGGCTAGTTGTTCTCGGTACATATTTGTGAGGCGCTGCATCTCTTTCAGGTCCAGCTGGCCTGGAATAGGCGGCCTGCTATCCGTCACGGCTAGCCATCCTGCCGTTGCATGTCCGTATTGAGTGAAGTCGGCCATGGTGAATGTGCAGTGCAAGGAATCGAATGCGGGGTATCTTATTGATGTTGTCCAAAAGAAATTTGAGTAAGGTATTTGACGGAATTGAGTTTTTGAAGCTATCGTGGGAAATGCCGAGGAAGATGTTCTTGCATGATGCCCGCGGGTCCAAAGTTGTCGCCGAACCCCTCAACTTCGCCAAACTCGGTATAAGTGAGTGCCGAAGCATCCACATTAGTCGGCGAGAAGTCCGAATCCTTATAAAATCATGATATTTTAAGATCGTGACATTTAAACGTCGTCAATGACCAAACTCGCCTAATTTATTCATCTTCAACGAGCCGAATGTCGTTGTTAATATATAGGCTAGGCACTCGGCAGTTGAGATTCATAACCGAGAAGACCTCGACTCTATTAAGCGCGCCAATCACGATAGCTTCACACAAAGTCAACCAAGAATCAAGCAAGCTACGTCACGATACTCATAGTGACATAGTTTACAAAAGGCCCGACAACGTCTCAACGTTACATAGAATTAGGGTCGAATGCAACTTTCCCCCGCATTTTAAACCAATGCCGAGCAAGATCTGCATAAACGTCCGGGGCCGTCGGAGATGAATATAAACTTTAAAGCTTCCTTGGTTCTGCAAATAAAATGAGATTTCCTCCTTTTCCATCCTGTTCTGATCAACGATAGTGCCACGATGAAATTCCTCAGTGCTGTGACTGGTGCGCTAGCTCTTCTTCAAGGCGCTGATGCAGCGACGTGGAAGGATTACAAACCGCAGAGTCGCACGCCCAGCTCGTGTCCTGATTATGTCGACTATTCGCAGAAACCGCATCAGCCGCTTTCGTCTGGCAAGTTGAAGCTGCCGTTCATGAGACCGAGTGAAGAATGCAGAACGTTCAAGAGCCCAGCCGTTGAGGTGAGTCCACAAATACCTTGAAATGAGATTGCTTCATGGCTGACATTACGGTAGAAAGTCATTAGCGACATCAAGAAGCGCGTCAAGAACCCAGATCTGGCCCGTCTCTTTGAGAACACCTTCCCATCGACACTTGATACGACGGTCAAATATTTCGATGCGAAGAAGAATCTGGCTTTTATCGTTACTGGCGTAGGTCTCTTGACAAGTCCTTGAGAATATTGACTAACAAATGCATAGGATATCACGTATGAATAAATATTCCATTCACGGGCATCAACTAACGAAAAGTCGAAGTGCACAGTGGCTACGCGACACAGGTAACCAGTTTGCGCATTTGTACAAGCTGCTTCCCCAAGACAAGAACCTGAAGGCTCTCGTCAAGGCTATCATCAACACTGAGGCGAGATACATCTCCGAGTACCCTTATTGCGGTATGTGCCATTTTATTCGACCCCGAGAGACTATGAGCTAATGGAGAGTTCAAGGTTCCTTCCAGCCACCTCCCGAGAGTGGCTTAAGCCCTTCAGTCAACGTACGAACCCTGAGGAGATGTTATATCATAACTGATCTGGTAATGCTAACGTGATAAACAGGATTATGCTACACTTGTTACCGTAAATCCGTGTGTCCTACCGAAAGCCCCATGTCCTTCCCGTACTCAGGCTAACGACAGCGTTTCATAGACCAGTCGACAATCAGAAAGTATTCGAGTGCAAGGTATGCGACAGTCCTGACATTCTGCCATACCATTTGCTAAAACCTTTCAGTACGAACTTGACTCTCTAGCTGGCTTCCTCAAGATTGTACGATCATATTATGCTAATACCAAAGATGCTTCGTTCATCAACGACAACTGTGAGCTCTAGTTCGTCAATTTCCAGACCCTATACTAACAACTGACAGTCAAATCTGCTATGAAGCAAATCCTTCGAGTCATCAATGAGCAATCTCAAAGTACCTGGGCCGAAGATTGGTCTTACATCAGCTACTACAACTGGACTGGCGAAGCAGGATCACTCTCACCACCAGTGCCCAACAGCGGAAATGGTGAACCCAAGCTAGCCAATGGTCTCGTTGCATGCAGTCATCGTCCATCAGACGACCTGTCTGTTTTCAACTACATCACCTCTGACAACGCCATGATGTCAGTCGAACTCGATAACGTTGCAGATGTATTGGATAAAGTTGGAGGTCAAAAGAGCCTTTCTGCCACACTGCGTGGTCATGCGAAGACGATTCGACAAGCAGTCTGGAACCATACTCTCACTGCCAATGGTATCTTCGCTTACGAGACCAATGGATATGGCGGTCAGTACATCATGGATGACGCCAACGTCCCTAGTCTTGTATCTCTGCCGTGCCTAGGCTTCCTCAAGCGCGACGATCCGACATACAAAAAGACGAAGTCTGCTTTGTTCTCACGAGCTAACCCATACTACGCCGTTGGAAAGACATTCAGTGGAATTGGCGGACCGCATGCGAACGCTACTAATCCATGGCCTATGGCGCTTGTCTCAGCTATCTATGGAACCGACGATGACGAGGAGATAACCAAGCGACTCAATATGATTTTGGAGAATACTGCTGGCCTTGGATTGATCCATGAGAGTGTTAATATCTACAACTCCTCTGTATTTACACGACCGTGGTTTGCTTGGGCGAACAGCTACTTTGCCGAAATGGTCCTGGATTTGGCTGAGAGAAAGCCTGGGTTAATTTTCAAGGATGACAAGCCATATGTCATCTAGGACGTATGGCCTAGAAACACGAGGTTACTCTTTAGTCGTCCCAAAGAATAATAGCCATTCATGAGCTACCTGCTTGTATGAAGACTCAAAAAAGAGGTCGAGAAGTGACAACAAGGCGCAATGGTACGATGTTTCCCTACTAATTTAAGCTTAAGAAAATGATTTGATCTCCAATTCCAACAGTAGTAACAAAACCCACATGGCCGGTCAGTTTGAATATCACTGCGGACGAACATTGATGTATGAGTGAGGCCCAGCAGTGGCCATAGGCAAGATAACACAATGCACAACATTACTAAGAGCTTACACGGCCTTTGATTGGGGTCCATTCGCAAGGTTAATTGCTTTGTCAGAGCGGGCCTATACCGATAGCGAATGGGATCAAAGAAATGAAACCAATAAGGTGCGATTATCCACGAGGCGGCCGACAGAATGGTAACAGTGGCCAAAGAGGGATCTCAGCCAGCATCGCTTAAGCTATTCTAGAGCAGTCGACGGAGACAAAAGAAAATACCTCTTTCTCAAAGAGGATGGTGCGGAAGAAACGCACCGTCGGATATGCACGAGCAAGAAGCGAAAACTCGTATTGGTAGAAATCATATCAAGTTTCTTCACCGACAGCCCGACCTACCGTATGCCCTCAACTATAAAACTATGTGAACTAACCATCATCCTGAAACAACTCAAGCTTCTCAAGACTCAACTTCAAAGCCAAATCCCACCGATTCCTTAAGATGCAGCTCATCAACCTCTACGCCCTCACCGTCTTCGCCACATCAGTCCTGGCAGCAGACTGCTCCGGCAACGGTAATAAGGACGTCGGAAAATTCATCACAGCCTACTGGGATGCTCGCGAAAGGATGTGCAGCAACTCCGGCTGTACTTACCAGGAGGCTTGCACCACCTCCGGATCTTTTACTGTCAAGGGCCTTGGTGTTGACACTATCTTGAATGTTGAGATGAAGCGCAAGAACACAAGTGGCAAGAAAGGATTCAAGGATTGCTGGGTACGTATCTTGACCTTGCCTGGTAGACTGTGCTAATTGGTGTTGTGACAGGACGCTACTGAGTATGTGACCCGATATTTACGTCTGACTTGTCTAATCTTTCTAGGGACATCATCAACCAGTGCCCCAAGGGTGGCTCGAAGCAGCTGAGCGGAACGTGGGAGGCCAATGGTCAGCTGTATCAGGTCAATGGTTATTTCTCGTTCAACTGAGAGCAAGTATTTGCGTGAGGCCTGAATACTTCTCGAGACCAGTCTGGTTCTCATCATAGAACGGCTTTAGGGGATGCAGCATAGAATAAGTTTGTCACTTTTGAAGTAAAACCCACCAAGGTGTGTTGTCTCAATAAACGAATTTTGCAACCAAGGCTTCATTTCAATGAGTCTTTTACTGGGGGTGATTGAAATATGTATTGAGACAGTGAGGCATATTTTGAGTAGGGGAGTGGTTAACTGATACCATTCTTCCAGCTTCACGTTTTTCTTTGGTTCAATTATTTTGATCATAGACAAGATGCTCACCTTGCGTCCTGATCTATTTTTAGCTGTGTGTCGCTTATCAACGGAGTTTTGTTATGCTTGAGTGAGCGGGAGGAATTCAATAAGCGTAAAGCCAAGAGGGACGGCGCGCACGGCCCCTGCAGTAGGTATCGATAAGAGAGCTCAGGTCCGCAAATTGCTCCTTTCATCTTCATGTTCGTTGGCCCTGTTTCTTTGTTGCATATCGCAATCTGGCTTACGTTGCGTTGCGTTGGGTTTCCCCTCACCAATATCAAAAGTCTCATCTCATCTTAGCATTTTCACTCACGACTATGCCAGGTTGATCCCGGACGCGCGTGTCGACACGAGCTTGTCCGCGTACCTTGAGCCACATCGATCATATGCGATGATCAGGCCATCCTCGTCTGGCGGCTCTCCCTTTACGGCCCGTCACGCATGCGAGATTTGCAGGTAGGTCAACAAGCCAAGCCAGTCTGCGCACCGATATGCACTGTGTGATGTTTCCGACAGCTGATCTGACGACTCGATTCGACGAAGCAGAGAGCGAAAAGTCCGGTGCGACAGGGCTTTGCCAAAATGCAGGTTTGTTCCATCCCATCCCATCCCATCCCATCCCAGACAAGTGCAGTCCATCACCGTATCTTGTCCACTGGAACAAAGGAAACCGAACGCAAGATCAAAATGTGGAGCTGACGCTTTGGCCTATGTCCCGCAAAGACGATGCGACCGGCTCAATCAACCTTGCGGGTACAGCCCGATTTCTCAGCGTCGTACTCGTGATGAACAGCTGCAGGAGCTCCAGGACCGATTGGCCAAGACCGAAGCTCAGCTCGCTCTTGAGACCCCGCGACCGAGGACAGGTTCTATGACCTCACATTTACAGCCACCATCGACCACTACTGCACCCGCCCTGCCATCACGTTGGCCAGATGCTCTGGGCTCTATCACGCCAGGTACCAGCACCCAGTACCATCTTGCCACTACAGCATCATCACGTGTCTCCAGTATCCCCGGATCTGCAGGTCCGTCAACTGGCCGTAACCCCATGGAGCTAGACAGTCACAGAAACATGGGTACGGCTATCGATCTGCCGACTAACAGCTCACCCATGCTAGATATTGATCTGTTTAACCCAGGAGCCGACTCCAATATGGCCTTCGATTGGTGCAATCAGCTAACAGCCCTGGAACCACTCGATAACATACTCCTCACTCGCTTATCGCCGCGATCTTTGGCCCATAGCGGCACCGAAGAGGAAATCTCGCATGCAGAACTAAATGCACTGCACAAGTACTACTTTGAATCCATCTACTTCTCTTTTCCCTTCTTAAACCAAGATCGCTTTGCGGCAGAATCAATGGGAGGCGGTCTCGCTATAAGCGCCCTCATTTACTCAGTAGCACTCGCTGGATGCGCTCACTCATCCACATCTCAGAACAAAGAGTCGGCTTGCTATGTCTTAGCAAGGAACTATGCAGAAAAGTGCGAAAGAGATGGCCAGTTGAACGAGCTCAATTTGCTGCAGGCCCTACTCTTTATCGGGAGATATGAGGCTATGGCCGGGAAGCTCGAAAGGAGCTGGATGACACTGGGACGTGCTGTAATGCTATCCAGGCTGCTTGGACTGCCCTACATGGATAAAAGAAATGAAGGCGATGGATTTCACGACTCTCAAAGTCATGATGGCTCTGGCCTGAACCTGTCTGAAACGACTGATCAGGTTCTTTTAGAGGAACGAAGAAGGACCTTCTGGGCTTTGTACATATTGCTCAGTTATGTCAAAACACGTACCGGATGGCAGTGCATGCTGGGCGACATAAAGGTGAGATAACCCTGATCAACTCTCTTGGGGCGCTTTGACACTAAACTCAACCTGTCTAGAAATTTCACATCAACCTCCCATCACCAGGGTTGCTGAGATCTGATCTAGTCCCGCTCAGTATGCCTTATCTCTCAGATATAGAGCTCGAGCCTAGCACCGAGATCTCATCTTATGCAGGATGCGTCCTGATGGTAGAGCTAGCCCTGCGCTGTTTTGATCACGGGCAAAAGCGGACTTCGGAGAGCTTCTGGGATGGCTACTGCGATCTTGTGAAGAAGACAGACGTCCTTTTCGGAATGCTGAAACGCCACCTCAACGCTACATCTATCAGGGAGGACCCTGTTGCCTTCAGCCTGTATCTGAATCTTCGCGCAACGGAGATCTTTTCCCATGAGTCGGCTATTGCCCGGAGCGAAGAGCAAGGTCTAACACCACTGATGACGGCTGAGAGTCAACGCCGTGCCACAGCAGCTGCTTTTCAGATATCAACTGCAGTGCGCCTGAACCTCCCCTCACCGTGGAAGGCTGATAGCGACATCATCATGCTACAGGCCATATTTATCGCGTGGCCGCTGACTATGGCTTTGAAGGCTTTCCACCGCGAGCTGGTGCATGGTGGTAGTCGCGATAGTATTAATGGTGTTGTTGCATCTTCAAGGTTGCTGTTTGCCGCTCTGGGCCATATCGAGGAGTCGGGCGGGCATTGGCATCGAAGTGTTGCACAAGTGGAGAGAAAGCTTCAGGAATGGGAAGAGAAGAACTCCTTCAACTCGCTTACGCTATGATAAGCAGAATCTTTCTCAGATGCTTCGTGATTATTGGTACATCTATGTTCATACAATGCGGAAGGTATCGAACTCGCTCTCGGCGGCGTTTGCGCGTGATGAGTACAGGGGTTGGTTATTGCCATGTTTAGATTGGTATAACTTTGGTAAGGCTATAGTTAAACCATATTACTTTCGGTTTTGCAAACTAGACCATGAGGTATATGATGTCTATATGGCCTCGAGTCTGCATCTGATGCTTGGGGTTAGTTGCTCATATCCCGCCATTCAGAAGCAGATGTAGCGTCAAATTGAGGGAGACTCCTTAGCTAGACTTCTTTGGACCTGAGGCTTGCAAACGCTAGCTATCCAATCTCATGATAATAATAGCAGTTCACACACTTATTTATGAAGGACCGATTTAAAACGTCGAAAAGTAGACTGCAACAGGCCTGCATAGTCTAGGCACCTGACCACTTCCAAGTAATAAGTGCTATCTTGACCTTGTTCACCTGCCAGGCGCCTGAGTTCATCGCGAATGGCAACTTGGTGATGCATAGAATTTGCCTTCGTCTGTCGGAAACCACGATCTAACAGGAACTGAACTGTAGCCAGCCTTTGATCGCGATTGATGGTTGGTAATCCATTGGGGGGGTCAAAGTTCTCCGCCATGTAGTACTTGTAACCAAAAATAGCATTTTCCAAGAGACCTATCCCGTCCCTAGGATTTCATTGTTGGAGAATGCTTCTCCTTGTGTTTAGTTTGGATTGTAAGTAGAGTAGGATGGAAAATTGAGCCGCCAGGCCCATGAATGTGTTGGGGAGCCCTCTTCTGTGGTCAAACATGTCTTGTACTGATGACCAGTGCATCTCTGGACCTTGCAGTTGGTAAACTGTCGGCCAGGCACCCTGAGCCTTCCAATAAGCCTCCGAAGTACCCCTATCGAAGGTGTCTAGTGTTGAAATCAGAGCACCCAGCTGGTCTTGCGAGCTATGAGTCGAGAATTGGCTAGCGTAGCATAAGGCCCTCATGACAGCTAGCCAGAAGTGACTAGGTGCATAGTCCGAAGTAGTTTCACTGTCAAACATCAATAGTGTTTCGGCTTGCAGTAGGAGTAGATGTGGCTCGAAATTGCTTTGGCACGAAGCACATAACTCGTCCCATATATGCGCTTGTTTTACCCAGTCCCTCGTCGTCCGATGGGCAAAGTTGACAACTTCTTGCGCGGCCCCACTGAGTTCCAATATGCCTCGAGTACGCGTGGCAAGTCTACGCTTCAGCCCTTTCTTGGCGTGGTATTTTGCTTCTGGAGACATGGCGCTTGGGTCGACCTCTGTATATCGAGACTCATCAGCGAGCCACATCAAAAGCCACGGTAAGGGTCCATATGCACTCCTTGCCAATCGAATCATGGCGCAGGCATCAGGTAGGTGACGATGGGGTATTCGGGCCCATATAGCATCAAAGAGCGAGGAGAGATTCGTTGGCAGCTTCTCCAGTGTTTCCTGAAGCTGGGCCATACCGTCGCCTGCCGTAAAGAGATCGATGAGTTCCATGACTACGAAAGATACCCATAGGAATACCCCGTCTGCCTTTTGTACCACATCGTCGGTGAGCTTGGCAACTTGACGAGGGTAAACGTTTTTCAGCTCGATATATCCTCTGTTCTTCTGAAAACTTTCTTTTACAAATGTCATCATGTCATCCTCAGTTAGAAGGTGCATCTGAAGCATGGGGCCATCGTTGAAAGCATCTTCAAATTCCGTCCACGGCCGGCTTGCAACGCAGATCTTGATGGCTTGAGCAGCGTCATTAGCCATGGAGCGTATATGTGAAACAACAGTGGCTGGGGGTATCTCGAACTCATCGAGGCCATCGACAAAAAGAGCCATCGCCATTGAATGTCCACACTCATTCATGAGGGCTTGGAAGGACTCATCAATCTCCCATTCCCCCCAATCGGGGAAGTCTGCCATTCCTCGAAGTGCCTGGAACAAAGCCCAACGTCTTGGTGCTATTATGGGAGCGGCGCTGGGGCGTTGATTGAGGACTTGATGCAAAACAGTCTTCTTGAGGCCTCCCCAAGCCTTTTGCATATTTAATCCCGAGTTCCAGGCGTAATAATTCGTGATGAGAATTGGTAATGACTTTGCCCAGGGCTGGAGCAAGGTTCTGAGTCTATCAGGGCGAGCTATCAGTTTCATGATGGTAGACCTTCCTGATCCAGGCTTGCCAGTAATCCAATAAGGTGTCTTTGATTCTTCAGCAAGCCACGCTGGAAAGCTGTACCAGAGGACCTTGCCATCCGATTTCTTAGGTTCATGCTGGAAGATCCATTCGTACGTAGCCTCGAAATTGTTGGCCACTGCATCTTCGCGATCGTACATGCAGTCAAAGTAGAGGCCATAGGAAACATCTTTCCCAACATCTGTGAGTTCTGGTCTACCGTGGACTGGGTCTGTGTCAAATATCGCCATTGAGCTATCCAAGGTCCATCTCTTATCCCAGAGCAATCGCACCAGTTCAGCCCGGATGTTTTTTGCGTCAGCGGAATGACTACTTGTCAGAGCTCCTGTGATCTCCTGGCCTATCTTTTGGAGGGAGATGGATTGTCGAGCTTTAATTAGAGTCGAAATAACTTCTGTTGATTTCCCATCGATTTCACTGGCAAGTAATTTCGAGTTGGCATCTTCGAATGTCAAGGTCTGACAAATGTCACCCAGCTCCAAAGTCAAAGGTTCAGAAGGCTCGCCGTCCTTCATTTCCCTTGCAATATCACCCTGTTGAGATGTTGAGTTCTCAACTCTGGCCAGAATTCCAAGGATAGTATCCAACGTTTTTGTGAAATGCAATTCCCACTTTGCGGTTTTCTTTGAGTCAGCCCTGTGCAAGTCAGCAAAGATTTGACCGTTTTCCACTGGGTGTCCACATTAACCAGAGACAGAATACGATGCAATTCATAATCTTTTTTTGGAGTGCCTCCAGGCGGTTGTCCATGTCGTCGATTTTGCGCCTATCCCATAGACCTGCCAGAGCAAGGCGAGGAATCTTATTCCTAGCCCGCTTATCATCTTTGTCGATAGTTCGCCTTTTGCGGTTGTCGATCCTATTCAAGACTTTTTTGAACTCGGTCTCAATGTTCTCGCACTCTGTACAGAGCTTGAGTAACTGAGATTCTGCTACAGATCCCCCAGCCACAACCTCGTCAGAATTAACCTGAAATGCTTTCGCCAGCTCAGAAAGTTCTTTTGTGAGTGCAGTCAAATCGGAACTCTCCTGGGCAATTTGAGAGACAGAATCTGGACCTTTGTAAACAATCAGGTATTTATCCCAAGTCCTCGTCAGTATTTTGCCCCCGAACTCGGCGAACTGGACAACAGCAGCCGCGATGGCCAAAGCGCTAAAGGGGTCCATAGAATGGTCGGCGGTGTACGGAGTAGTGAGACTAAGATCCAACTAATCTAGCGCCGATAGCTAGTAATGGCTCCATTAAAATATTGACATAAGCAGTCTCACAAAATAGGCACTGGGAACATTAAAAACGCAATAGTCTGCCTTTCAGTGAGTAAAGGAATCAGAGGCAAGTGTTGGTGAGATAAATCTGATCTGGTCATAAGATCTTTGCAAGGCTCGGGCCTGGGATAACATTTAGCCGCAATATCCCTCATTCGGAAGATTTATCACCCGTTTCACTTTACTGAGAACTGAGACTTGTTGTCGTAGAGTTTATCCCCCTTTGAGCCTATCGAATGGGAAGAACAAGCGTTATCAATTTATCAGAGGTTTGGTACATACTGCCAGGGTAACAATCCAACAGAACGCGCGGGGTAGCTCCATATAAAGTTACCTTGATTGCCCATTCCTGTAATTGACCTTGCCTACACGGTGAACGAATCCGTGCGCACTGATTTCCAACACATGACTGTTTTTTCACACGCACTAACTTCACCATCATGCTATCGAATTTGCAAACCTGTCCAGAAAATCTGCTTGAGATCATTGTCGAACTACTGAGCCTAGATGACATTCGAAATCTTCGGCTGACCTGTAGGTCTCTGGTTTTGAAGTCCTCGGGCTATACTCTTAGGAAATTCTTCCTCAGCAAGCATGTTGATCTGACGCACGACTCACTGCTTGGGTTTGCCCGAGTCTGCAAAAATGGAGGTATATCCACAACTGTACAGAATTTATACCTCACTGGCAGTTCGGCTGAGTGCGAAATCCAAACCTGGCAGGCCAATGACCCAAACGAGGCCAGAATGGGTCTCTTGGTCCAAGCATTTAACAGTCTTGCAAATAATAAAAGGGATTCAAGGATGAAATCCATCACAGTTAGAATCGCCGTCTTCTGCGATGGAATACCTCTTCTACGAGCCACCGCAAGGCAAAGGCGTTCACACCATGTACGCGAGTGCACGAAACAGACGTTCAGTACGGTGATCAGGGCACTGGCATCGAGCAATCTCCGAGTAGAGACACTCAATATTTTCAACGACCCTGACCTACGGCCACACAGACCATACATTGAGGACTTCTACCCCAACCCTCAAATCATGGAACTACGCAAACCCGAAGACTCAGGCTCACAGCAGTGCACGCTGCCATTCGACGAGCTCGACGGCGTGAACTGGAATGATCCCGGTCTTGCCGAGTCGTTAGCAACATTGACATCGCTGTCGATAGGAATTTGCACTCCTGATGCCAGAGCGGAACCGACCGAAGAACCGGCCGAAGAGAACAAGGACCTCCCACGAATAAACGAGGTGTTTGAAACCTCGAGCATGGAAGGTCCAACGGACTGCGGCGCTATGTCCAGGCTTCTCCAATTATGCCCACTGCTTAAAGACTTTGAGCTGCATTACTTTCATGTGAGACTGCGCACGCGGGGCGCGACAGTGGGAGATATTACCTGCGAAAAGATTATGCAGCGCCTTGCTGAACTGGAAGTATTGCCCTTTCTTGACACATGTAGGCTCCGTGGCATTTGTGCTCGGGGCGAGGACGTGCTGGGCTTTATCAAGCGAACAAAAGTACGCGAGTTGTCAATGGAGACTATAAAGCTGAGTGGGCTTGAGTACCAGTTGGTATTTAATTACTGCACTGCGGAGGCTGCAAACATAACCAAGTTGTACTTTGATAATCTCTACGAAATGGAGAGACGCGAGCCTGTCAACCGTCGGAGGGTGCACTTTCTTGGCGAAGGAAGGCGAAGAACAGAGTGGATGCCGCCTGAAGTTGGCAATGAGATATTGGAAAGAGAAGGACCAAGTGTCAAGCGTCCCATAGTCTACCACATGGCTCTTCCAATGTCTGGCGGGACCCCCGCTCATGCGGAGTGGACGAGGTTTCATCTTGCGGAGTACGGTTTTGGGTGACTTGGTTTTGCTGCACCTGAAGTTCATTGACTATCTGATTTGCTTGGTATCCAGCATCTACTACAACGAAGAACACACTATCTTCATACATCATAGCATAATAACCAAACGCGTTCATTGACATTCATTTGAACGTACTGCTGTCTAATTCGCTACCTCCAGACCTAAATTTGTTGTTGCCCTGAAGCTTTGCGCTTCCATCCACACGCGCCAGTCTGCGTTGCCGTTATCATCCGACCGTATTCGAATAGTGCTTGGCCCGAATATTGCAGATCATCGTCATTGATAAACGGGTTATAGTTGTAGGTTACGAGACCGATTCCCGGTAAGACCCTATCCTATATCGTTGAAACTGGTGCTATGGAAGAAAGAACGAAATAACTTATTGTCTGAGTTCAAGTGGTTATTACCTCTATAATTCTATCTATCTATAACAGAACTTGTATTCAATCCTTTATCGTGTACTCCTGCTAGCCAGGTGTACTATGAACGCTAGATTCTCTTGATGAGACTGTAATAGTCTGCGTGAGCGTCATCCTATTCATGCTGTTTAGCTCCACCTTACTGCCCGCTAGACTTTCCGGGCCCATGCCCTCTGCATGCAGAGGATGGCTCATTCCTGTACCCTGCCAGTAAGTCCCGTAACTTCCAGCAGTATGTCCTGGTTTCAAGTAAAGATTCGATGCTATTACTTGGACCCCAGATCGGTCTTCATTCGTTAGCAACGTTGTTGATTTCAGGTTGGTGAGTTTTCGAAGGAGGGGCCGAACCGCTGTAAGAGCGACGACTATGACCGAGATACAGATCTCGGCAGTTGCCCAGATGTCTAAAGGTATATTAGAGCTAGATTCGAGTGGGGTTGATAGACTCACATATGGATATGGCATTGTCAACATAGACCATGGTTATAAATCTACCGACGCTGACGGCGATGGTAATGGCACCCAGGCTGAAGACAACAGTTAATCCAATTCTTTTACGTGTTGAAGTCATCTTGAGGGTTGCCAATAAGGGAATTGGGTATGCAACGTCTAACTGAGGGTTAGAGATCGGAGTAAGAAGCTCGGTAGGTCACGCAATTCGTTACTTACTAAGGACCTCGGATACAAAGTTCATAGACCACAGAAGCCGCATAAGAGTCATTGATGTGAAAGATGTACATTCCTGTTCTCCTTTTGCCCTACATCTCCCGTCAGCGGTACCCTAGAGCTTTCCAAATCGTGACTGACCAGTTGACGGATGGATCAGGCCCGCACCAGAACCAGTCACAGAAGAAAGTAATGACCGCGAAAGAGGCTGTGAGGCCAGCTAGACAGTAGAGCGCAATGCGCATTTTGGGGTGTGAAATAGGGACGAGGTTGAAATAAAAGGCGATGATACTAAATTTCGGAAAGTATATGCCTGTGTCGAAGAAATGATTTGTGGCGAACCGAATCTGAACGAGAAGATAGGATCAGCTTACATGGTAGCTGGTATGCCGAGGAGCGAAGAAATGCCAGGACTGTCATGCTTGCTTACCTTTCTAATAGCTACATTGTCTATTGTGAAATTATCCATTGCATCCATGGAGTAGGTAATCGTGTCGCAGATGAGCAGGCCCTGGCAAGATAGTAGGCCAAGAATAAGCCAGTAGTCGGCCGAAAACAGTCGTGCTTTTCTCATTACCACCCTGACATAAATGCGGCAGGCGACTGTGATGTAGGCGAGAGCCATGAAGGTCCACTCGAAGCCCTGAAAAGTAATCAGAATTTCATGATCATGAAATCAAAAGGTAAATACGTACCATGACAGCCCTGCTGGATATCATACTGGCGATATTCTGTACAGGGGAATCGGTCGCATGAGAAAGAAGCTACGCCGGAAACGCAGTTACATCACGCATCAGAGAGTTAAGAAAGCAGGACCAAGTTTATGGCAAGCCAGCGAGGGGCACCCAGTGACTGCTTATTATAGCGGTCCTTATCAGAGGCTAATATCTGGTGCTAGCAGATCATGGCGCACGCCACCATAAGCAGGACCAGAGTTACATGGCCCCAATCATGGAATGCCCGAGCCGCATTCGAGCGAATATTCCCCGCTATCACCGCGGACGAAGATTACGCCAAGGAACGGACGTCAAAGCGTAGACGCCATTAAAGACAATAGCTTTCCTCGTTTGACCAGCAGCATGGTGCCTTGACAACTTGTGCACTAGCGAAGTGCTAGGACCTCCTTAAACCCGGCTGGCCACTGATCACTCGGGAGAATGCCACAAAGTCACGCTACTTGTCGATCGCACGAGTCAAGAAAGGTCAGGCAAAGTGTGCCGCTTCTAGATGCCAAGCTCCTCTATTGAACTGGCGCAAGCCACAGCGCCGTGATTGACCTGGGCTCTCCGAGTCCAGGGACTGGGAATTTAGAGTGTCTACTTAGTGACGTATGAGAAGGGCTCTGAAGCAAGCAATGGTATCATCTTTTATTTACGGGAAGAAGTACTGCCCCTACATTGTCCTCAAGACTGTCAATTTCTAACGCATCATCTATACCTATGTCATGTCCTCTTCTACTCAGCATCCAGAAAAATACCCTGAGAAACACAAATGAGCTCAGAGAACTTGTGGATAGTTAAAGACGGGCTCAGAAGTTGCTGGAAAGCGATATCCAGCCCCAACTCTTTGAAGATCCAGTTTCGTAGCTCGGCGCCAATCATGCTATCAATGCCGTAACTCGCGATTGACCGTCCAGAACTTTCATCACTAAACTCCTCCACGTCGAGAAGAAGCACCCGAGCCAGTTTGGAGACGAAATGGTCGCGCACTAGAGAAATAGCTTGCGCTGGCAAGCTGGCAGCTTTAACTCGCGAGAGAATCGAGCCTGCTTCTCCATCGCCGTGATTCGCGCCGTCTAGTTGATTCATAGCGTCAAGAAGGATAGAGAAACGCTGGTCACCGGCCCAGAAAGCATCAACATCACCCTCGGCCTGTTTGGTTGCTCTGTGGAGCTCTGCAGGGTCAAGGCCGACGACGAGATGGTCAAGGCTTGCGCTACCATCTTGCTGACCCTGTTGCTCCAAGATTGACACCTCAAAGGCATTCAGTAGAGCCTCCTCGTCAATGCCATACATACCCTTACGAGTGAGCGAGTTCTCGAGGTCCAGATTCTCAGCAACTACTCCGACGCCTAGAACCATGGGGAGAACAACTGCACACGCAGGTTTTCCTTGAGAGCGGCGCAGCCGAGCAAGTGCATCCATGTAGGAGTTTGCAGCCGCATAGTTACCCTGAGCTGGAGTACCAAGAATACCAGACACAGAGCTCGTCATGAGGAAGAAGTCCAGAGGTAGTTCAGCTGTTGCCTCGTGAAGGTTCTTACTACCGAGTACCTTTGGCTGAATGTATGCCGTCCAGCTTTCGTAGCTCATGTTCTGGAAAAGGCCATCCTGCAAGGAGTGTTAGTTTAATCCATGAGCGCGTCCAAGTAATCACAACTCACTCGCAAGACCATGGCGGCATTCACAATACCCCGCAGGGGCGTATCGGATGGAATTGAGGCTACAGCTCTCTTGACATCTCCTCTGATAGCTGCATCGCCTCTAAAGACCTGCACCTTGGCACCTCGAGCTTCCAGGTCTTGGACACAAAGTGCAGCCTGCTCAGAATCTGTTCCCGAACGAGACAGGAATGCAAAGTTCCGCGCTCCTCGCTTCATCATCCATGTTGTGAGGCTACGCCCCAGACCACCGAGACATCCCACTAGGAAGTAAGTGGCATCTGCGTGCATTTCAAGACGTGGAGGAGTGCGGGCAACTTCTACAGCGCTACCCTTTGTATAAGTAATGATGGTTTCGCTGCTTTTCAGAGAAGAGGAGAGGGTGAGTGAGCTGTTGATGGCCGAAACACTGCTAATTGTCAAAGGTGGGACAGGGAGTGAACCGTCCCTGTAGAGTGCCATTATCCGCTCAAGGAGTCGGCCAAGGACTTGCGGCCGCTTGAAGAGGCCAATGAAGTTGACTGATAGGTAACTTGCTCCGCGGGAGGCAGCCACGGAGTCCAAGGACGAGCCTGCAGGCATCTTGCCACAGTTCACAAATCGTGACAGGGCCGGCATATTTCTCCACGACTCCTGTGATATTGCTGTCTCGACTGAACTGCCCGAAAACACCACATCGATTCCATATTCTTGAAGGAGTTCAGGAGTATAGTCAACCAAAGTCTGGTCTCTAGAAAGGCCAAAGGTACTTTCTAGCTCTTCAGCCTCGGTACGGCTCCCGACTGCGACGTAGACTCTGCCCCCGAGCGCTTGTGTTACTCTAATCGCGGCTCCTCCGAGGACTCCTGACCCGGGAAGTATAAGAACCGACTCTTTGGACTCGAGCTTGGCAAGTGTCTCGAGACCATATAGAGCAGGACCATAGTACATTGGGAGGCCTGCGGTAGTCTCATGATCCTCAGAGTCGTGGAGCCTTTGTACAAGACACTCTGGGACTCTCTGAAAGCTTGACAGCCTTCCTGCACTAAATGCCACCATTCGGTTGCCGGGCGCCACCCTTGTAACGGCATCCCCGGTCCGTGTCACGATGCCAGAAACCTCATGGCTGAAGTCAGGGCCGGGAGAGGAGCCCAATATGACGGCTTTATCTTCATCGGTAAGACCTGTTGCTATCACTCGGAACTCGACCTCGGTAGGTTGCAGTGCCACCTCGTCCGCGTTACAGTGAGAAAATAAAACCTTTCCAGAGTCGATTGTGCCGTTCAGTCTAACTTCTGGGTCAAAAGGCTGAGACTTGGTCTCATCGTCAGTGAGAGCGTATGTCTCGTTGATCCTGTCGAATGGGATAAGTCGATTGATCAGGAGCTGTCCGTCCTTGGAAGTATACTCCGTCTCCAGTTCCTGTTCGCCAGTGAAGAATGCTGATGCGAGACGGGATGTTCTTGTAGTAAATATCTCAGAGGCAAGGTCACCAATTGAGAAGTCCACAAGTGTTGCTTTCAACGAAGCTCGTTCAGAGCGAAGAGATCGCAGGAGCCCCGCCGTCATGGCATACTCGGGACGAGCCACATCTTTCGATGCATCGCTGCAAGATATCCATAACACTTTGGAAGCATCGCCCAGGATCGTCTGTGTGTGTAGAAACTCGCCTTCCGACATGTTAGCCATAAAGGGGCCCTCAAGATCGACTGAGGCGATCACGTTGGCTCCAGCTGGGCAGGTATTGCCTAGCCTCAAGCGTTCTGTTTTGAAACCCGCCTTTTCGAGTTCACACTCCAAACTATGCGCGCAGCTTGGAGGATCAGTATGGTATAGTAAACAGATGGGTGCTTCTGTAGGATTGAGAGTCTTCTCGATACGAGTGACGAATAAGGACTCGCCCAAAAATGATTCAATTCCAGAGAAACCCACGTCTTTGAGACTCTGTTCTGAAAGAGCAGATACATCTCCCCCTAGCACGGCACAGCCATCTTCTGAGAGGAGTTCCCTGATATTCTGAAGCTCATGGAGAGACGTGCTAGGGGTAGCGATGATATCAAAAGAGCGCTTGAGCTTCTCCTGAGACTGTGTCTTCAGACTAGCCGTAAGCGCCAAGTGTACTATAGATACGTTTGTGAAACCACTCAGCTCCTCAGTGACCTCAGGCGCATGGGCATCATCTGTAGCTACTGTAAGGCAAAGCTCAGGCAGTCTTGCCAGGAGAGCTGTAGCAGTTGCTGGACTCGATACCAACACTTTCAATGACGACTTTTTGAACTGAGCGAGTTCAATAAAGTCGGTAAGTGACAGGTGGTTCTGGCTGCCACTGAGAAGTGAGAAGTCCGGCCTTGAGACAATCTGACTGTAAGGCTGTGGACGAGTGACATCTTCCAAACTCTGCGGTATAGCAGCCTCGTAAGCAGTGCACTGCATACTTTTGATCTGCATCAGGACCTGGCCATCATCTGCCACCAGCTGATTGTGGGCATTGAATACTCTCTGACCACGGGGGTCGATCCAGGAGAAGGCCTTCATGACAGAAGATTTGATGTTGGTTGTCGCCTGAGCACAGTATGATATGCCATCAAACGTGATGTTGTCCATGTCTTGGAACGTCGGCCCGTAGTTGAAGCCAATCTTTTTCAATGCCTGATTCCAGAGCTTTCCTGAGGCGCGCTGAGGTAGAGTAGACACAGCCTTGTGGAGGGCTCGACGCTTGTTCGTGTTTATGCAGATCCTGCCAGTCATATGGTTCTTGACGTGCCTTTCGGTAGATACCGATGATGTGTTAAAATCCCACCATCGCATGGCCTCGTCTGTGATGAGCCTGGAAGGCCTCATGTTGAACAGTGTCTCGATACCCTCGTCATCATCTGGAGTCACGAGGGCTTGCTGGATACTGATATCCCTGAAGATGTACGAGTCGATCTCTAGCGGAGCTTCCGACATCTCATTGAGCTGCGTGATGGCTTCCATAGCCATAGACAGATAGCCGGCAGCTGGGAAGACTGCTTCTCCGCCCAAAGAGTGGTCGCGAAGCCAGGGGAGGTCCTTGAGGCGCAGAACATTCCTCCATGTTGGCTCTTTCAAGGAGCCGCCGATAGTTAGCTGACCAAGGATGTCATGGCGTGGAAATCGTGGTGAACGATGCTCCTTACTCTCACGAGACTCGGCCCAGAACTTCTTGGTCTTATCCCATTGATAAGAGGGCAGATCGCCAATGAGATGACCTTGTCGCGAGGTAATCTTTCCAGACGGAGAGAGTTCCTCAATCGCTGTTATACGTTGCAGGTCAATGGGATAGTCGCGGAGGAATAGTTCACCGGCGAGCTTGAGAGCCTGCTCCGCGCACCTGGCGCCTCGGATGAGTGTTGGTAGATATTGGACTTTGTCAGCGCCTAGTTGTGCCTTGATTTGACGTATAGGCCCCGATAGAGCAGAGTGAGGACCTATCTCAATGAGTGTGTCGATTGCCATATCCTTACGCACAAGAGCAGTCTGCACGGCTTGATTGAAGAGCACAGGGCTGGTGAGGTTGGCACTCCAGTACTTTTCGTCAAGCACAGTATTCTCCTTGAGGAACGAATTTGTCACAGATGAGACCATCTCAGTCTTATCAAACATGAGCCTCGGAAGACCGCTTTCCCTAGAGTCTCGTAGCAGTCCTTCGTACCTGTCCACTGCTGAGAGCATGTGGTGCGAGTGGTAGGCCTTTCCGTTGGTATGCAGAATACGAGCAAAGGTTCCCTCGGCTTTGAGGTCAGCCTCTAGCACCTTCAATGCCTCAACATCGCCACTCAAAGTGACACCTTCGGGCGAGTTGTGGCATGCGATGACCACCCTAGGTTGATGAGCTTCAAGATATGGTGCAATGGCTCCAGCTCCAAGGCCAACAGCCATCATGGCACCTGCTGAGTCGATGCGCTTGACAGCTTGGCCACGGTAGTAGGCTGCTAGGATGGCTTCAGCCTCCGAGATGTATCCAGCTGTAAATGCTGCGGCAATCTCGCCCGAAGAGTGGCCGATAGTCACTGATGGGTGAATACCCCAGACCTTGAGTAGCTGTACCAGAGCGACCTGAACAGCGGTGCAAAGAGGCTGCGAGAACTCAGCCTCTCCGACACGAGACGTCGCTTGGTTCTCTAGAAGACACTCCTCTAGTGTCCATGAGGGGGCGTCCTCCAAATCCTCGAGAATCAAGTCCATACGACGAATTGTCTTGAGGAACGTTGGGTAGAGCGTCATAAGCTGGGCGCCCATACCTGCCCATTGCGCTCCTTGGCCGGTAAAAACGAAGCCAAGCGTACGCGCGGTCTCATTCTTCTTGCAGACTATGAAGCCAGGCATGTCGTCGGTAAAGGTGCTCTGCAAGGTGCTAGGTGTCGCAATTACCATGCCCTTGCTCTGGAATCGCGTACGGTGGTTGGCGAGAGTGAAAGACAGGTCAAGAAGACTGTACTTGGCGGCAACCTTGCCATGAGCTATGGCATTGCGCTTCAAAGCTCCAGCATCATGCGCCGAAAACACCAGGAGGTATGGTCGGCTTCGATTGACTGCTCCTCGTGCCAACTTGGTCTTCGTGCTATGCCCGTACATGGAATACTTGTAGTTTTGGGGCATACTGAGAAGAGACTTGGGGCTTTCGACGATAACGTGAGCGTTTGTGCCACCGTACCTATGATGGTCAGTTCTATATTTGGGGCGATTCAGATTTGTACGTACCCGAAGGAGTTGACACTCACTCGCATGACCGACAAGTGTCGGGGCATGGGAGTTGGCTCTGTAGGCACGTGGACCTTCCATCCCTTCCAGTCGATCTTGGGGTTCAAATCAGCAACACCATGAGTTGGCGGGATGAGGCCTCTCTCCACCATCAAGATGGCCTTGATGATTGCAGACAGCCCACTGGCTGCTTCAGAATGCCCAATGTTCGTTTTGACGGCGCCAATGTTCAGTGGCCCATCTGCATCTGTCCTTGTACTGTTCATAACGTCAGATACTGCATGAACTTCGAGTGGATCGCCTATGGCTGTTCCCGTTCCGTGGCACTCGAAATACCCAGTGAGCATGGGGTCGAGTCCGATGCGCTGATAGGCGTGTCTCATGACGTTTCTCTGTCCATCGAATCCAGGATATGTAATTCCTACACCAGCTGCCTTTCCGTTGTTGTTCGTCGCACTTGAACGTATGACTCCGCGGATGGGATCACCATCCCTCAAGATAGCGCCGACACCCTAGCACACCCGTAACCGCTGTCGTAGCTATCGAAAGTGTGACAAGCGATGTTGGTGACAGCACGCCCAATTTGGCTGTGTTCATATGTTAGTCCACTGTCAGGATGAGGTTACTGCCACCAACGACTGCGGCTGAACATTCATGGGTTCGAAGTGCGTTGCAGGCGTTGTGCAGAGCGTAGACAGGAGAACAGCACGCAGTGCTGACAACAATACTGGAGCCTCGAAGGTTAAAGACGTAGCTAACTCGGTTGCTGAGAAGACCAGGATCAACACCAGTTGATGCCAAGCTATGACTGAAAGAAGGTTCCTTGAAAGACATCTGCTGGAAGTCGGCAGTGAAGGTTGCCATGATGCAGGCCGTATCAGATACAGAAGGCTGATCGAGAGTCAAGCCGGCTGACTCAAAAGGCTCATAGACAACATCCTGTGACTAGTGTGTCAGCAACACAGGCTTCTATCGGGGATGCGACAGAACTTACCCATTCCCACAACTGCGATAGGCTCAAGCTGCTCGCTCAATGGCGGCTCGTCTGGCGAAAGAGCCGCCTACTCATCATCGCTCACGATGCGTTGACTGGAATGATATGGGTTGGTATCGATACCCGTGGTCGAAGAGCTTGAAGATGATTCTCGAAAGTGAGGCATTGTTGTTATGATGAGCATCGCTGGCAGTCAGTGCATCATCGCGTAGCTGGACTTACCAACCAAACATGACCAATCGGCGGCCTTCCTCGGTGTCGAGCGGACTAGCGCACAGAGCGAGGCCCGTTTACGCCAATCAGAGGTCTTGTTCTGCTCTGTCGAGACAGCCCCATTATATCCGCGTCCGCCCCGTGTCCGTCCCTACTGTCGTATAATCTCGTTGCAAGTCCCCTACTTGACAAAAATGATCCCCTTTCGTGCGGAAAACCAAGAGTTAGCTTATCGTCATTCACACTCGAAGCAACAAGATCCCACCTGAATCCACACAACCATGAGTTATCAAACTACCGAGAAGCCTGCAGATGCAGCACCCAGAAGCCCGCATACTCCGGGCGACCTCGCTGGTAGTAGCGACGCCTCCCTCAACGAGACTGGACAGCGTAGCATCCAGGGATGGAGAGTGAGTCCTTCCGAAGATCTTGGCCTTTCGAGTTGTTTTGCTAATATTGGATGACTTCGTGTAGTGGGCCGTTGCCTATGCAGCAATGCTGTCTACAACGCTCCTCTTTGCTATCGACAATACCATCGTCGCAAACATCCAGCCCAGTATCATCAATGACTTCGGCCATCTCGAGCTCATGTCATGGATCGGCACGGGTTTCGCCCTCGGTACCATGTTCATTCTGCTATGGGGCAAAGTATATGGTGTCTTTAACATCAAATGGGTCTACATCTTCAACTTCTTCCTTTTCGAGGCCGGAAGTGCTGTATGCGGTGCTGCACCCAACATCCAGGCGCTCATCATCGGTCGTGTCATCGCTGGCATCGGTGGTTCTGGGATGTATTCTGGCACCTTGACATATGTTTCGGTTCTTACCAACGAGCAAGAGAAGCCGGCATACCTCGCTGGAAGCACTGTTGTGTGGGGCATTGGCAGTGTTCTTGGCCCTGTTGTAAGCCTCGTCTCCCGCCTCGTCATTGACTCTGGACTGACCATTATCGATAGGTTGGCGGCGCATTCGCAACAAGCAGCGCGACCTGGAGATGGGTACGTATCTTTGTTTCTCTCACTCGACCCTAACTAACTTTGCATCCAGGGATTTTACATCAATCTTCCCATCGGCGCTGTCTTTGCTCCTGCGTACTTCCTCCTATTCCCCAGTACCGATCCCAACCCTACCAAAACCCTTTCAGAGAAGCTTCGCCTCGTCGATTGGATCAACGCAGTCATCTTCTTGGCAGGATCTGCTTGCCTGACCGTCGCGCTGACCTTCGGAGGTGTCGTCTATTCATTTAATTCAGGAACCATCATTGCACTATGGACTGTCACCGGCGTTCTCCTGGTGGCTTTCATAGTCCTACTCAAAATCCATCCTCTCGTCTCCAAGGAAAACCGCCTGTATCCCTTACACTTCTTCAAGAAGTGGATTTTGATCAACATGCAGCTCCAAGTCTTTCTATCTTCGGGCATCATCCTAGTAAGTCACATAGTATCGAAATGAATACCTTGACTAACCAAGTCCAGGCAATGACTTACTTCGTCCCGCTGTATTTCCAGTTCATCAAGGTAGGGGTTCTGACTGCGCCATGAGGTATGCGTAACTGACATCTTTAGGGCGATGGAGCACTCGAAGCTGGGGTTCGTTTACTTCCCTTGATCATGTTTATGGTTGCTGTCTCAATGTTGAACGGCTTCCTGATGCCAAAATACGGTCTGATTCCTGTTTGGTACATTGGAGGCAGTGCACTTGCACTCATCGGTAGTGCTCTAATGTGTAAGGTGCTCAAGATTCTGCTGGTCTGTTCTAATGCCCTCCAGATACCATCGATGACACCACATCTAACGGCAAGGTATACGGCTACAACATACTTGTCGGAGCCGGAGCGGGATGCTATATTGTCGCTGGGTTCGCCATCATGCAGTCACTGGTTCCAACCCACGAGATTGCCAACGCAGTTGGTGCCATGACTATTTGCAAGTATCCCCAGCAAGCTATTCGGCGTTGCCTCCAGCTGACCTTGACTCTAGCCCAGGATCTCGGAATGGTACTATTTCTTGCTATCAGTGGCAGCCTGTTCCACAACGTCGCCGTTGACAAAGTGGGCAACGCCCTTCCAACAGCCTCCGACACTGAAATTGGCAACTTGATTGCGGGCACGAGCAGCGCCGCGTTCAAAGCCCTTTCTGAAGACGAAAAGGCCGTGGTTATCCCAGAGATCGCAAGTGCTATGAAAAGTATCTGGGCCTTCTTCATGGCGGCCGCTGCGCTCAGTTTCGTGTGCGCTTGTCCACTAGTTGTAGGTGTCTCATTTCACAGACATGTTCATTAACCGACACTGACCTCGCATCAGAAAGCTAAGCTCGGTGGAAGGAAGCTCGAACCAACTGCGATAGCCTAAAGGGTGGTGAGACCTACAGGGATATCATAGATGGAGAAGACCGACATGAACATCCACTACGTCAGAGTGTCTAGGACTGTTGATTTTTGGAGGATGCTTCATGCTTCTTCCAGTTTGAGTAGGATATTGTAACAACAGTCACACAGCAAAACAAACATGAGTTGTAATTAGAGATTATGTACAATATTGAATCAACTCTCATTACTTGGCCAGACTTTTCTGTTCCCGAAACATGTTGCCGAGTAAGAGAGCCTATTTGGCATAACAGTTGGTTTTTGCAGATTTCGATATAACAATGTCACAAGAATCTGCAAGTTCGTTCAATGGGCCCTTTACATGGACACCTCGTGATCCCACGCGTTTGTGGCAGATCAATGGGTAGTACTACCGCGAATGGTAGCCAGTGGTTCCGCATCAACTTAGATTCTATTACTACCTCAAGTTCGAGACAATTCATCCCAGCTCAGTTAGCCTTTATCCAGCTCGTGTTGTAAAGCTCGACAAAACCTGACCTCTCCGTCGCAAAGCCAAACACATGATCCCCAGAGGCGCTAAGATGAAATAACCATATAGCCAGCCATATAGAAGCAAGAATCCCCATTACATACGGAAAAGCAGCTTCAAATCCACCATTCCACTTATTCCAAGCTATTCCTGCCTTCCCCTTCTCCGCCACCTTGCCTTTCATTGCACGCTTCCTCTCAGCCTCCATCGTGTCTTGCCACCCCAGAATCCCTCTCCTCTCTTCGAACTCGACAAAGTTCAGTTTAGGCCCTGTGACACACAGACCAGCAATCTTCTGTGCTAATGTATCAAGTCCAATGATGGGCGTCAGCCATCGCTGGGTGATATAGGCCTTCCAACCGTCGTAAGCTTGCTGCCTCGTCAAGACACCTCCAGCTTTGACTATGGCCCGAGCACGTTCTACTCGCGTGTCTTGGTACTCCTGGCGCATGGCATCATGTATCTCTACGTCACTGGGCTTTTTGTTTGGGTGCCTCGCCAAAAGAGCATGCAGTGTGTTCGTGATCACGACGGCATCCTCCATCGCTGTGTTGCCTCCAAGGGCAGAGTTGGGGGTGACCTAGACAAGTTAGATATTTCAAGACACAAAGGGTATCGTTCATGTGAATCCGTACCTTGTGAACAGCGTCTCCAGCTAGAACAATTCGGCCGGAGGTCCAATGTTCTAAAACCCCCTCTTCAAGTGATATCATTTGTGCTTTCAGACGTCGCTTCCACAATTCCCCAAATACGACAGTATCTGTGACAGGACGCTCAGATATCTTACTCACGAGTGCCTCCATACCGGCCTCAGTATAACGTCAGCGCGTGGGCCACGTACACTACTAGTCCTCAGGGAGCTTACTGTGGACAATGATGGATATCCAGTCCGGTTGGCAGAGAAGGAGAAAAGAGTACTTGTCATTGGAGGTTATTTCCATGTCGTGAGCGCCTATACCAGGGACTGGCGAGCTTGCCATTACGATGGCATTGTATTGAGTGACCATAGCTTAAAGAGTGTGAGTAACTGATGACATCTACCATGAGGGTGTATGCACTTACCTCTCTTCTCATTGACTGTGATCATTCCAGGGCGCAAAGCGTTGGCTTTATCCCACATGATCTCGCGGACTTTAGAATGGACGCCATCAGAACCAACTACTACATCACCAACGAACTCACGACCATCAGCTAAGATGACGCGAGCAATCGAATCCTCCTCCATAATCTCCTCAACCCGGGCTTTTTCATAGACTTGAGACTTATCGGGCAGCAGCTCGTAGAGCTGACGCAGGAATACTTGGCGGTCAAGTGTCCTAGTATTATATCCCGCGCTTCATATGATTAGTGAGTGAGTCCTAACTAATATAAGACCCTGATGCTAACAGCAAGCTATTATCCTAGGCAAGGTAAAGCCGTAGCTAATTACAATTAGTATACTTAACCTTTTAATACTTTATAATTAATAATTAATAGTTAAAGTTAATATTATATTTTTATTAGTAATAAGGTAAAACTAAATTCTCTATATAACTATATTAAAAGTAATCTTAAATATATTCTTTATATTATAAATAAAAGGTTTATTAAAGTCTAGTTAGTAAATACCTTTTAGCTACCCTTTATTATCTTTTTATTTTATAATATAGTACTTTATTAAGGGATTTACTAAAGGATAATTAACTTTTTTTTTCTTAATTTATAGTATTTTAAATTATCTAGGTAATATTTAATAAGTTTATTAAGGAATATACTAAGAAATAGTTAATTAATTTCCTTTTTACTAATTTATAGTATTTTAAATTATTTAGGTAATATTTAGTAAGTTAATAGTAAAACTGCTATTTATAGCTCTTTTTTATTTATATTTTTATATTTATATTTATTAATTAATTAATTAGTAAATATAAAGGACTAAAAATAGTTAGATAGTATAATAAAAAAAGGATATTAAGACTTATATTTAAGATATATATAGTATTTATAGTAAATATTAAATTTAATTAATTTCTTTAGGGCTGCCTTAAGGATTAATATAAGTAAAGATATTACTAAGATTAAAGGCAGTTTTAAATATAATACTTACTAGTATTTTAATATAAAAAACTATAATATAAAAGAGTTTAATAGTAAAGTCCTTACTAAAAATATCTATAACTACCTTATTAAGTATTAAGGCTTGTATAAAATAGCTTATAAATTTACTATAAGTAGTAAAATATACTATAGTAACTAATAAGGAAAAGATAGAAGTATTAGGAAAGTAAAAGGTTATAACTGCTAAATAGTAAGGCATAGGGTAGGATTTATAAGATAAAAGTAGGTCTATTAAATAGAGCAAATTTTTCTAAATTTAATAATATATATTATATAATAAAGAAGTTAATAATAGACTAAAAAAAAAGGAGTTCCTAAAGTAGGAAAACCTAGGATATATATAGATATCCTAAAGAGCAGGTATTATAATTCTTAAAAAGAGATAGCCTTAATAGTAATAAATTAACTATTATAAAAACTGCTAAAATTTAGAGAAAATTATAATATACTTTTTTCCTAATTTAGAAGGCACTAGGCTTTAGTAGGCTTATAAAGCTTAAATAAAAAAGTAAGGTTTCTTTTAGTATATTATAAATTATTTAACTAAAAGGTAAAAATCTAATATATATAATCCTTATTATATAATTATTATATAACCTAAGTTATATAACCCTCTAACTAATATTTCCTTAGTAAGAAATATTTAAAGTTTATAGAAAAAAACTTTAATATATAGAACTTACTTAATTCTTTATATTTTACTTAAGTAAATATACTAATTAAAAGCCCTGATTTTTCTTATTATTTTAGTATATATTTTACCTTAATTAGTTATTTAGATTATAATATATTCCTTAGTTATATAATAAGACCTTTATATAAAGTTAGGTTTTAATAGCCTCCCTTAAATAGATAACCTTAGTTATTTCTTTAAGTTATAATAAGGGATATAGTTATATCTTTTATAAGAAAAAAATAATTCTTATTTATTATATTTTTATTAAAGGAATTTTTAACCTTTATAAAAGAAAAAATAACTCTTAGTTATATTATATAAGAGAAAATGTATTTATATTTTATTTTTATAAAACTCTTATTATTATAAATATAAAAACTTCTTTAAAAGATAGTATAGTTATTATAAAAAGAAAATACTTTTATTTAAAGAAAAAAGCTTAATATTTATTAAACTAAAAAACTCTTTTATATAGGATTTTTAAGCTAAAAAAAGCTAGTTTTTTATTTTATTAAATTTTATATTTTCTAAACTTTTAGTAAAAAAGTCTACTATATTATCTTTCTCTTTTATAAAAAATATTTTAATATTTCCTTTTTTAACTTTATCTTTAGTAAAATAATAAGCTATATCTATATACTTAGATCTTTTATAATTACTAAAATTTTTAGCTAACTATTTAGTAGCTAAGTTATCTATTAAAATAGGGGGTATAGACTTATTATAAGTTATAAATAAATTATTTAATAAATATTTATATAAATAATTTAAAGATTTAGCTT